>CM064966.1:4079204-4203868 GCA_032847665.1 Solanum chilense
CCAATTCTTACCTTGCCGGTAGAGGGTAAGAGTTTCATCGTTTATTGTGATGCATCCTACTCTAGTTTGGGTGCAGTGCTAATGCAAGAGAAGAATGTGATTGCTTATGCTTCGAGGCAATTAAAGGTGCATGAACGTAACTACCCGACTCATGATTTGGAGTTGGCCGCGGTAGTATTTGCACTAAAGCAATGGAGACACTATTTGTATGGAGTTAAGTGTGAAGTCTATACAGATCATCGTAGCCTACAGTATGTCTTTACTCAGAAAGACTTAAATTTGAGACAGAGGAGATGGATGGAACTACTCAAGGACTACGACATCACTATCTTATACCATCCGGGAAAAGCTAATGTTGTGGCAGATGCTTTGAGTAGAAAGGCGGGAAGCATGGGAAGTCTAGCTCATTTGCAAGTCTCTAGACGCCCGTTGGCTAGGGAAATTCAAAATTTGACTAATGACTTTATGAGGCTAGAAGTAAATGAGAAGGGAGGATTTTTGGCTTGTGTGGAGGCGAGATCTTCTTTTCTTGACAAGATCAAGGGAAAACAGTTTGATGATGAGAAACTAAGGCAAATTCGGGATATGGTGTGGCGAGGAGAGGCTAAAGAAGCAATAATTGATGAGGAAGGTGTTTTGAGGATCAAGGGAAGGGTATGTGTGCCCCGTGATGGTGATTTGATCCACACTATTCTTACAGAGGCTCATAGTTCCGGATATTCTATACATCCTGGTGCAACCAAGATGTACCGTGACCTAAAGCAACACTTTTGGTGGAATAGAATGAAGCGAGACATTGTTGATTTCGTAGCCAAATGTCCAAATTGCCAACAAGTAAAGTATGAACATCAGAGACCCGGAGGAACACTTCAAAGAATGTCCATTCCTGAATGGAAGTGGGAGAGAATTGCAATGGACTTCGTGGTTGGACTTCAATGGACTTCGTGGTTGGTCTTCCAAAGACATTGGGTAAGTTTGACTCTATTTGGGTAATTGTGGACAGATTGACTAAGTCTGCTCACTTCATTCCGGTCAAGGTGACCTACAATGCATAGAAGTTGGCCAAAATCTACATCTCAGAGATCGTTTGATTACATGGGGTTCCACTCTCCATCATATCAGATAGAGGTACGCAGTTTACTTCTAAGTTTTGGAGAACATTGCATGCTGAATTAGGTACTAGATTGGACCTTAGTACTGCATTCCACCCTCAGACCGATGGTCAGTCTGAGCGGACGATTCAAGTGTTGGAGGATATGTTTCGTGCATGTGTGATAGAATTTGGTGGCCATTGGGATAACTTCTTACCCTTGGCGGAGTTTTCATACAATAATAGCTATCACTCCAGCATTGACATGGCTCCATTTGAAGCATTGTATGGGAGGAGATGTAGGTCTCCCATTGGTTGGTTTGACGCATTTGAGGTCAGACCTTGGGGTACTGATCTGTTGAGGGATTCCTTGGAGAAAGTGAAAGCTATTCAAGAAAAGCTTCTAGCGGCTCAAAGTAGACAAAAGGAATATGCGGATCGAAAGGTTAGAGACTTGGAGTTCATGGAAGGTGAACAAGTCTTGCTGAAGGTTTCACCCATGAAAGGGGTGATGCGGTTTGGAAAAAGGGGTAAGCTAAGTCCAAGGTATATTGGACCATTTGAAGTGCTTAAGCGAGTAGGGGAGGTGGCTTATGAATTAGCCTTGCCCCCAGGGCTGTCCGGGGTGCATCCGGTATTTCACGTGTCCATGTTGAAAAGATACCATGGGGATGGAAACTACATCATCTGTTGGGATTCGGTTCTGCTCGATGAGAATTTGACTTATGAAGAGGAACCTGTTGCTATTCTGAATAGAGAAGTTCGCAAGTTGAGGTCGAGAGAGATTGCATCCATCAAAGTTCAATGGAAGAATCGACCGGTTGAAGAGGCTACTTGGGAGAAGGAGGCATATATGCAAGAAAAATACCCACATCTGTTTACAGATTCAGGTACTCCTTTTCGCCCTTGTTTTTCTTCTTTTTGATCGTTCGGGGACGAACGATGGGTAAATTGGTATCTATTGTAACGACCTGTTTAGTCGTTTTGAGTAGAAGATTTTATTTCTGGAAAAACTGTCTTGGTCGACGGATCCCACGACGGACCGTCGAGGGTGTCTCGTTCCAAAACACTTAGAATTCTGAAATTTGAGTGCTGAAATCGAGTCTCTGAACTTCACGACGGAAGTGCAGGACGGACCGTCACAGGTGCGACGGACCGTCACACGCAGCGTGACCCCACCCAATGTCAGCTTCCACTAATTATTTTAGTGGATGTTTTTTGTTATTATATATGTATTTAGTGGAGTAACTTTTATAATGGGGTTAATGGAGGTAACTTTAGGCTAATGGAGGATTTCTTTTACAATTTTATATTTATAGTCTTGCATTATAAATAAAGAAGGGAGTCTTTAGTTGAGAGAAGAAAGAACTAATCAACTGAGAGGCAGTGAGGGAAAAACGTGAAAGGGAGAGGAGAACAAGCATTTTTGGACTTCGGATTGAAAGGGTTCTTAGGCAATAAGAAAGACAAAGGCTTTGGAGAGGTAGCTTGCTTGATTTCGGTTCTTCGGTGGAGGTAGGTTATGGTTTATTTCTATGTGATAGATAAACTCTAAATAGCGATTGATATGTATTGGATGATATTGTAAAGTCTCCTATTACTTGATTTTGTGGTTGTATATTATGATTGTGTGGTTTGCCTAAAATATTGAGACTATTAAATTTTATTCTTGAAAACTCTCTTTTGAAGTGATGCCTTGAATAAAGAAGGCTTGATGGAAATAAAATGATTTGAAAACAGTTTTAATAAATTAAATACATTTTGGATCGGAGTGTCACGTTCCGACACTGTATTTTTGGATCGGAGTGTTCCGACACGTATTTTTGGATCGGAGTGTCACGTTCCGACACGGTATTTTTGGATCGGAGTGTCACGTTCCGACACGGTATTTTTGGATCGGAGTGTCACGTTCCGACACGGTATTTTTGGATCGGAGTGTCACGTTCCGACACGGTATTTTTCGGAGTGTCACGGACACGGTATTTTTGGATCGGAGTGTCACGTTCCGACACGGTATTTTTGGATCGGAGTGTCACGTTCCGACACAGTATTTTTAAAAGAAAAGAATCTTAAATTATATTATTTTACTCAATTTTCAAAGAAAAACTAGTTTCCCAAATAAGTATGGTGTGGAGGATTGAGTCCTCAAGGGTGTGCTTAATGTTGTGATTGATGGTGTACTTATTATGATGTTGTTTCCAATGGTTTATGTAATTGTTATTTGCTATCTGTTAAGTATTGTGGTTGACTGTATATTATTATTCGGTATATATTGTTTTCTATTTTGAGTTGGCCGATGATACCTACTCAGTACGTGTTCCTTGTACTGACCCCTACTTGTATGTTTCTTTCTTTGTTATTTGTGGAGTGCAGCAAGCGTACCGTCGTCTTCAACTCGATCGAAATTCTAGCCAGTCTTCATTACATCGAATTTCAGGGTGAGCTAACGCTTCTAGCTTGGACTGGATCTTCTTCTTCAAGTCTTGATGTCTTTGAATTTCGGACATGGACCATTTTCTTACTTATTTGTTTTCTCAAACATTCTTAGACTTTGTAATTTGAAGATAGATGTTCTTGTGATGATGACTTCTAGATTTTGGGTATATTTATAGTTTTGATGTTTATTAATGAGTTAAGTCTTCCGCGTTGTATTTTGTTTAATATGTTTGGATTAGATTGGTTGGTTCGCTCACATAGGAGGTCAAGTGTGAACATTTGTGTTAGGAGATGTGGTAGACACATTCTATGTACCACCACCTTTGACAATCTTAAGCCAAAATTTCACTTGCACGTGGAGAAAATAAATAATTTCTGTTTAACATCCATTTAGAATAACAATAATGAAGTAAGAGAAGGAATAAAGTGCACCAGACAGGGTTTTGGACTAGTACAGGATTATATAAAGCACTATGCATAGCATTATGATGAGATAAACAAACTCACCAATTAAGTACCTCTTTATACCTATATATTTATATTACTCCACCCTCAAAATACAAATTAACTTAAGTTGGAAAAAGTAAAAACGTGTGCCTTGTGGGTGGAATGAAAAAAAAGTATCCTTCCCACTAAGCTTATGAGGGTATCTTTTCAATGTTCATTACCACTAAACTCCAAACAGGTTAAGGAATATGTTTCAGTGATGTGAAACATGAGGTAGGCGTAGAAGAGAGACTTGACATAACAAGTTGTCCCCAAGAGAGATACATTTAAGAGACCCTTTGGGGTCTCTGATCCATGGAAATGGTGAGATTGATGATGATGTCACACATTGTATTAGCATGGATGAAGTGGAGGCTTGCATCCAGCGTTTTTTGTGACATGAGTGTACCACCAAAACTAAATGTATGTTTTACCGAGTGGTGGTTAGACCGGCTTTGTAATATGGGACTACGTGTTAACTAGTCAAGAACTCATAGGTCTAGAAGATGCAAGTGGTAGGAATGAGGATGTTAAGATAGATATGCGGGCATACTAGGAGTGATAGAATTAAGAATGTGGGTATCCGAGATAAAGTAGGAGTGGCCTCCGTGGATGACAAGATGAGGAGGGAAGACTGAGGTGGTTTGGGCATATGATGAGGCAATGCGCGGATGCCCCAGTGAGGAGATGTGAGAGGTTGTGGTTGGCCGAAGAAGTATTGGGGAGAGGTTATTAGACAAGATATAGTGTTTTTTTTTTCAACTTACCGAGGACATGACCTTGGATGGAAAGATATGGAGATCGTGGATAAGGGTAGACAGTTAGTAGGTAGTTAGGGGTTGTCGTATTACTAGCCTTTTCATATAGTCTTTGGTTTGTTGTACCTGTTATCACCTGGTATTATTGTAGTTCTTAATTTTGATATTTTGCAGCACCGTCAGTTGATTACTGTGTTTCAATTATCACACTATTTTATTGGTCCACCGTGTTCGTTCCTATATTTTCTACGCTATTTTCTTCTGCTTTATTCTTGGATTTACTGCACACTCGATTGAGGGTTTCTCCAAAACAACCTCTCTATCTCTACGAGGTAGTGGTAAGATCTGAGTGCACACTATCCTCCCCAAATCCTAGTTGTGGGATTCCAGTGGGTATGTTGTTGTTGTAGTGTCACTAGGGTGGGCATGAAGGACGAATAGTTGATATTGACACTACAGTCTGCACTATATAGATATCTAGCCCTACATGAACTTGTTGAATCTTGGCAACAAATTGCAAGAAAAATACTCTCTAATACAAGGTGTTTGATGTTTTTTGGTGACATTATTCCAAATTCGGAAGATTGGTTTGTTAGATGAATTGAGTGTTTTTTATTTGAAATATCTTGGTTTTAGTTACACCTTTTTAGGAATTCTTTATCTTGTATTTATCTATATACTATCTATTTACAAGCTCATACTTCTTCCTCTTGGTTCATATTATAATATTTGCTCTATCGTTCAATTGCAGACTCTGCCTCCTATTGAAAGCATAGATGGAATCAAGCAGAAAGATGCAGAGAATCGATAATCTTTTATTTCCATTCATTTAAGTTTGATTAATTTTATGAAATTGTTGTTCTTTCCTTTGTATTTGACAGATTTTTCTTTTGTAGTAGCAACACAGAAACCAAATTTAGTTTTTTATGTTTTATACTAGGTTGTGCTTTTGTGCATGTACCCCTTCGGTTTTGTCCATAGTCGTTATTGATGCACTAAGCTTTTGCTATACGAAGGTCTAGTTCAGAAAAGGTAGGACTACAAGGGTCAAGTGTAAACAACTTTTAGTAAGAAGAAAGTTACTCATGATTATGATTATGTTTTCAATTCGTGTTACTGTGAATGTCTTACAAGTTACAACTATAAAATACACAATGTTGGATCGAAGTACCAAACTTAAGTGAGTCCAAAGGGCCCGAACCATCTGAACTTACAGACTTCTATATGTTAAATTTTGATTTAATAGTTCGTTGTAAAGGATTAAAATGACTCATTTACAATACAAAATAAAATATTTTGTAACCTATTTATACTCAACTGCCTCGTTTCTAAGATCATATTATTGATCATAAACATAGTGTCAAATACTATCTAATTATTTCCCCTAATACTTTTTCGATCCACCTCTGTCTTTTTCCAATACTTTTTCCCTTTTATTTCTGATTCTAAAAATTTCATTTTTTGATTTAATATTAGTACTTATTTAGCAAAATATTTTTTAAAAAAAAAATGAAGGAAAAAGCGATAGAATAGGGAAATGCCAGTGTGTGACAACCACTAATGAGTAATGAGGTAATGATAGCTTCCCACGACGTGTTATGCTGACTGTCACTCATATCATTTCATCACAGATCCAACGGCTCACATTTCTTCTCAAATCTTCAATATATACTCTTCCTGTTTTCTCATTTTTCTCTTAGAGAAGGTTAGAATAGAGAAGAAGAAGAAGAAAGAGAGCTTTTCCACATTTTGCATTCCCTGACTGTTTGCTAGTGTGTGCCCCTCTCTCTCTCTCCTCATCTCTCTACCAATTTTCTCTCCGAAAAAAGGTACGTTTCATCTGCATTTCACTACAATTTCAATCGATTTTTTCGCATTTTTTTCATATTAAGGTGTAATTGATCGATTTTCGTAGTAATTATTGTGTTTTCGATCCGTAGATCCGTTCATCGGTATTTTTCGCATTTTTATGATAATTATGTTTGATATTGAGTTGTAATTGATCCATTTTTGTAGTAATTATAATGTTTTCGATCCATAGATCTGTTCATCGGAATATTCAGGTGTTAATTGTTTGTTGATATGTGGAAATAGTATCAGAATTGAATGAGATAGCATATATATGGATTTTGCAGATATGGCATAGATATTCTTTATCCATGGAAACTGAATTATTTTTCTCCTTTTTTATATATATTGAGGTGTGATTGATCGATTTTTGTAGTAATTATTATGTTTTTGATCCATAGATCCGTTAATCGGAATATTCAGGTATTGGTTGTTAGCTGATATATGGAAAATAGTAGTAAAATTGAATGAGCTAGCACATATGGCATTAGATATTGTTATCCATGCTAAGATAATTGTTTTTTTTTCTTTCCTTTTTTTCTCTTAACACGGTTTTCTCTTCGATTCCTAGTTCCGGGAAAAAGGTATAATTCATCTGCATTTTACAATTTCAATTGTTTTTTCTCGCTTTTTTGATCTTTATATATATGATATTGAGGTGTAATTGATCCATTTTTGTAGTAATTATGTTTTTGATCCATAGATCCATTCATATTAATCTTCCCTTGTTGATTATATGGAAAATAGTATCTAAATTGGATGAGCTTAGAACATTTCTAGATTTTGCAGTATGGCATAGATACAAGTATCCATGAAAACAGAGTTGTTCTTTCTTTTACTAGGATTTTGTTGGATCTGCTGAGAACTTTTTGAGAGTTTATGTACTATTGAATCAATGTGATGGAACTTTGCGTGTTAACTGATGATGTCGTAGAGTTCTGGAATTGCTTGGCAGAACAGCAGAAGCAAATCTAATAGTGATATTTGTTTCAATTTGATCTGATGATCCTAGGGAAATAGAACATTACAGATGCCTTTGATGATTATCCCGTTTATTCTAATGATTGTAACGCACTGGATTTGGGGGAATATGGAATCTGAATAATGTGGTTTATTTGAGTCTCATTGTAGCTTTTGTGTGAAATAGAAGCTATTGAGTTTTATGTGGGTAAATTTTATGAAACTTGAAGTGCATTATGTATTATGGATCGTGTGCAGTTATAAGGCTTGCAAAAAGCTGTACACTGTACCTATTCAACCCAATAAATGTAAAATCCACCAAAAACTGGTGATGGTTATATCATTTATCCATTATCCATGGCAAACCAACTTCGTTAGTGTATCTCGTGAGCTGGTTTAATATGCCCAAAATCTCTGATGCTGTGAAACATAATTCTTCTTATTTGTTGATGCACTGATTTATCGATAGCTATAATAATATCTGTAATTGTTAACATACTATTATTCAATATATGTGCGGAGCCTTTACTTTGTCATCCGTGCAAAGAGAATATATTTCTCTGAAAACTGAAAAAGAGGTTCGAAGTAATAGGAACCTTTGACTGAAGCCTGAAGGAATAGTATATGAACATCTCATAATATGTATTCTTTTATGTGGGGTTTTCTGTGTTCAGCTTATTTAAACTTGTTTGTTATTTACAAATAGCGAAAACTCGTATAAGGAATAAAGATATCAGTATCAGATGATAAGTTTTTGGACATATACATTTCTTACTGTGGTTTCGTTTTTCAATGCAGGAAATAGCATAAGATGGCAGACGGAGAGGATATTCAGCCCCTTGTCTGTGACAATGGAACTGGAATGGTCAAGGTAAGCTCAAGTGTTTTGTACTACAGCAGAGTTGACCTGCCATTTTTTTTACTGATGGTTATTACCTTTTGGCCCATTCTGTTTACAAAATTAAGATATTCGTATATTGGTTTATTATCTAGGCTGGGTTCGCAGGAGATGATGCTCCACGAGCTGTATTTCCTAGTATTGTTGGCCGCCCCCGCCATACTGGTGTGATGGTGGGTATGGGTCAAAAAGACGCCTATGTGGGAGATGAAGCTCAATCGAAGAGAGGTATTTTAACTCTTAAATACCCAATTGAGCACGGAATTGTCAGCAATTGGGATGATATGGAGAAGATATGGCATCATACTTTCTACAATGAGCTTCGTGTTGCCCCTGAGGAGCATCCTGTCCTCCTAACTGAAGCCCCTCTTAACCCAAAGGCTAATCGTGAAAAGATGACCCAGATTATGTTTGAGACTTTCAATACCCCAGCTATGTATGTTGCTATCCAGGCTGTACTCTCACTCTATGCCAGTGGTCGTACCACCGGTAAGAAAATTTTCATTCTTTATTAGCATAATTATTTTATATGACTGACATCTCTCAAGTTTCTTGATGCTTCTACCATGTAAAGATCTTGCACTTATATGATGCTTTGTGGATATGATTACTTATTATAAGTTACAACCTTCTAATCTTGACATGGTTGTTATCAATTGAGTTATTACTTCTAATTCTTTTTCTTCGCCACAGGTATTGTGTTGGACTCTGGTGATGGTGTCAGCCACACTGTCCCAATTTATGAAGGGTATGCCCTTCCACATGCCATTCTCCGTCTTGACTTGGCAGGACGTGACCTCACTGATAGTTTGATGAAGATCCTCACCGAGCGTGGTTACTCGTTCACCACCTCAGCGGAGCGAGAAATTGTCAGGGACGTGAAAGAAAAGCTCGCTTACATAGCTCTTGACTATGAACAGGAACTCGAGACTTCAAAGACCAGCTCTTCTGTTGAGAAGAGCTATGAGCTCCCAGATGGGCAGGTGATCACCATTGGTGCTGAGCGTTTCCGGTGTCCTGAGGTCCTTTTCCAACCTTCAATGATTGGAATGGAAGCTGCTGGAATCCACGAGACTACATACAACTCTATCATGAAATGTGACGTGGATATTAGGAAAGATCTTTATGGAAACATTGTGCTCAGTGGTGGTACTACCATGTTCCCAGGTATTGCTGATAGAATGAGCAAAGAAATTACTGCATTGGCTCCTAGCAGCATGAAGATTAAGGTGGTCGCTCCACCAGAGAGGAAATACAGTGTCTGGATTGGTGGCTCTATCTTGGCTTCCCTCAGCACCTTCCAGCAGGTTTGCATTGTCCCTTCCGCCTCCCTCTTAATAATTATAACTTTGCTTTTTTTTTTTGGGTGTCTATCGTACTTGGGAGCTTGACAGTTACTGACGGTGTTTTCTGCTTCTCTTATTTTCTGTAGATGTGGATTGCAAAGGCAGAGTATGACGAATCTGGTCCCTCTATTGTCCACAGGAAGTGCTTCTAATTTTTCCAAGATTGACAATGTTGGTGAAAGGAAAATACTTCTTATTTCCTACTGGACCAGAGATGCAATTGTAGTGTTATATTCTGGCTTTATTTTCTGTATTTTTGTTCTCATGTTGGATTGATGATATTGAGAGGGCAAAGGAGTTAATTGTTGGGTTATGTTAATTCTTTTATTTCTAATGACTTTCTACTCTTTGTTATATTTCTTCCTTTTTGTGTTCCCCTCCCAAACCCCATTTTTGAGGTAACTGAAGGTTGGTAAAAATTTACTCACCTCGTGTGTTTATATACATGATCATCAATTAATTTACGCATATTTACACTTCATTAAATCATTTCACTATGATAAAAATAAATGTGTTGGGTGTAGACACCAGTTGGCAGTTGGTATAAGTATTTAAAACTGAAAATGCCCTGACTAGGCAAGAATCTTATTAATGGTTAATTATATATCTGTTGACTAGTGGATCAAGGCGTGTTAATTGTGATGGGTGCCAAGATTCATCATATGAAGTCACTTGATTCTTGAAGAGTTCAAATTCTTTCTTGGCTTTAAGAAATTGTTAAAATTATGTAATTATAAAAATAGAAGCCCGTCTAGCTCAGTTGGTAGAGCGCAAGGCTCTTAACCTTGTGGTCGTGGGTTCGAGCCCCACGGTGGGCGGTTAATTTTGTTCTAATATTTTTTTGTAGGTTTAAAGTGGCAAAAAATTACATTGTATATTTAAGATATTTTAAAGAATTTTTATATATATATATATATTGATTTTGAACCTCCTGAATATAAGATTAGTGGTTGGTTTAGAGGTTCAAATCACCACTGTTTCAACACCTCAAAATAATTAATATTTTTATGAAGTTATACGTTTCAATTATTGATATATAAAAAAGGAAAAACTATTTATTTAGACATACTTTAGTACCATATATACTTATAATCCGACTGCTTCAAAAATATTACAAATAATATTATTTTTAATAAATATACCATATTTTAAAAAAAAAAATAGATACACAATCGCATTAAATATGGTAATTAATAATTATTATAACATTATGTTTCCTTAATTATTAAGACTTTTTATAATTCAAGTTAATTTCTCTCTTTTCAACACCACCGTTTTCCTCCCAAATCACACGTCTCCTTTGTATCGCTACCTACACGTTATTATCCTTCATCTTCCATTACCACTTATTCTCAACAAACTCAATGCATATTTGGATGTAAAAATTTCATACTCAACTCTACATAAACAACATCATATATATATATATATATATATATATATATATATATATATATATATATATATATATATATATATATATATATATATATATATATATAGGTGTTATTATTCATTTTTTTCGATTGACGTATTTTTATTTGACACCATTTTCATGTATCTAATTCACAGATATAGAGAATTTTAATTTTTTAAAATTTTTTTTTTGAATTAATGATAAAATAATTACTCCACAATCGTGATTTGTTCCTAAACTTATTTAAATTACATTTCATATTTAGATATACATAATTATATCTGTGTTTATTATGTAATTGAAATACATGCTTTTGAATATAATATATAAAATTGATGCTTGATACATCGAATTAATAATAGATACATGAAATTAAAATTATATCATATAAATACATACATGAAATTAATATTATATCATATAAACATATACGTGAAATTAATATTAGATACTTCTATGGTACGTATGAATCTATTTGTATGGTACTCATATATCTAAGTGTTCTGTTAGTAGGATATCATATATTGCTAATAGATACATCAAATTAATAAATTTTATTATTTTAAAATTAATAAAATGAAATTCATAAAATTGCATGATCAAAATGTACATGTTTTTGTCTTTTATAAATAATATTAAACGGTTTTATTATTTCAAATAATAATAAAATGAAATTGATTAAACATAGATACATTCCTTGATTTCCGCCATATATTAAAAATATTGGTTACAATCAATTGATCTAACCAAATAAAATACTTATTTTGATTTTAAAATTTAACAGATACATGTATCTGTCGATTTCGAACTCATGTATCCTAAGTATGAAATATGATAGAGAAAATAATATCTAAAACTATCGAAAAATTCGAGTAATATAAGATCTATATTATAGTGGAATTTATATAATTTGCCCTATAAAAAATGTCTCAATTATTGTTGTATAAAAAAGGTAGAATGTTTATGTATATTGACTATGGTCGATATAACGTTATATTCTCTCCAATGGTCATAAGCAACATTAACTAATTAATTAATGTCATAAAAGAATAAACAATGTGATTCACAATGCTTCATGCTTTGCTGCCGCCTGCTTGCAAAATTGTCAACTTTGGCACAAATCTTAAGTTGTTAAATACTAGTAATAAATTGTATAATTAGACAACATATGCAAAATGAAGTTAGTATAAAGATATACAAATTTGGCATGATTTGAATACGAAAACAAAATAGATAAAATAAAAATAATACGATACAATTTCACACCTGCGTGATTGATAAATGACTGAAGATATTACTAAGTTATATCAATTCGATATCATATATAAATAATTGAACCAGATAATAATATAAAATAAATGACGATACAAATTTATGCAAATCTAACATAATTTGCAAATAATACAACAAGATAGATAGGATGAAACTTTGATAGACTCGTATCGATACTATACGATTTGTAAATAATATAACGAGATAGATGAAATGAAAATAGTAACAAACCATATCAGTCCGTAAACAACATAACTAAAAAAGGTGAAATAAAAATAGTATCTAATCATATGAATCCAATATGATATTTGATTTCGACCGTCAACTTTAGATATATTTAAATAAACACATAAATTTGTATAAAGAATAAGTGAACGCAAACATCTCAATATGATACAATATACATAGGACGCAATGTACGAGGCGAATTGTCACGTAATGTTTACTTGTTCAATTTATACAAATTTAAATATCTATTCATACACACTCAAAATTGAAGTATATAAAAATCAATTGAGTCTAAATTAAAAACACGTTTATGTAAATATCGTTTCAAATTGTAAGTTTTTTTTGGTTTCATATCCGGTACCCACATGGAGCCCGACTAAATTTGAATTTGCATCGGAAAATCACAGTAAAATGTTCTCCAACAAAGCGATTTCATACTCAAAGGAACTCGAACTCGAGATCTCTTGATTAAAGAGAAATTATGATTTTTTAAAAATTAAAAAAAAAAAGCAATATTTGTAATAATAATAATAATAAAAACTTAAAAAAAATCTTGTGGATGCAATCTGCTGGTGTCCACCCACTTTTTGTGATGCCTAAAAACTATGAGCTCCTTTAGCACAAGCTTAGAAAAATAAAAAGGTTCACCAGATTTCGAAATGACTAATATAACCCTGGATAAATATATGCTTTTCGAATATTCACCTTTAATAATTTTGTTTCAAATACTTTGTCTTTGAAAATGTTCTATTATAAAATTTGTGTTTCAATGTGTTTTTTTTTAAGAAAACATAAAATGGAGGGATGAAAATACAAAGAGTGTAACTTCTTATTGAGAAAAGTTAAAACGAGATAAAAAAAAAAAAAAAATTTAAAAATAATATATATCCATAAAATATATTTTTTACCTTATTTAAGTAATGTTAACTTTTAGCAAAATAATATTTTTTAATTAAATAAGGGTGGCTCCACCACTATAATCATTTTCAAATGGTTCTTTGGTGTTGGTTGAGTCACAAGTGAGTAGTCACTCTCTCAAATATTTATTATAATTATATTCAATATTTACACAAAATAAATAAATAAATAAATATATATATATATATATATATATATATATATATATATATATATATATATATTATTTACATGAAAAAGGGCAACGCAAACATATTTATAACATCAAAGTAAATATTTTATGTGAACTTTTTATAATTTATTAAAAGAAAATGATGTTATTTTATATTTATAATTTTCTTTTACAAAAATTATTATTAATGTTTATATTAAAATTTAATTAATTCATATACAATATTATTCAAGTGGAGTACTCCTTTACAATGATCCTTTGATGTTGCTCCTTCCTCGTCAATATGTTTTAGACTTGAACCCTGTATATAAAAAGAAAAAGGGGAAAAAACACTCGTATTAAAAAAAAGAAAATTATCAGTTATTCTTTTACTTTCATACTTCATATTGTTAACTACTAATTTATATTACCACTTGATATTATCGAAATATAAATACCATTAGATTACATATATGTACTTGAATGATATCTGTAGTGGTTCAATAAATAGAAAAGGGACAGTAAGGTAAATAATTTGGAATGTGGGCCAATCAGATAAATATATTGAGTTAGATTCAATTCGAATATATATTTTGCCTAATAAAATTAATTTGTACAATTTCCCTAAAAAAAATTTAAATTTAAATTACTCGAACTCCAATAATTAAGTCACACAAATTCGATTTAGGGGTAGTTTAGTCATTACAATCACAAGCGTGAGTGACAACTCCAAGGCTGACATGCCCATTATATAAAATCCTAACTTTCCTCATCTCAGTACCACACACAAACAAGAGAAACTTTAGATCTCATTTCTTGTTGTACAATTCTCGTGAATCCTTCGTCTTCATCGTAAATATGGGCAGAACTTTCTTCGTCGGCGGTAACTGGAAATGCGTAAGCTTCCGATTCTACCATATCTCCACTTAGTACTTTTGTTTCTCCGTCGTTCAATATTAATCGATCTATTTTCTGACTTTTTTTCTGAATATATAGTATTTTCAAGCTTGAGAATCGGTTTTAATTGTTTTCTATGCAATCAATTTAGTTAGTAGTACAGTTTTTTGGCTTACCGATCTGATTAGAATTGTTAGTTTAATGATTTTGATCTCGATCTTATGATTTTCTCAATGAAAATGTGTATTGTGCTGGAAATAAGCTTTTTTGTTGTTGTTTTTTGGATCTCAATTATTCTCTTACTATGGATTGTCGTAAAGTGGAGGAATAAGAGTATCGATCTGTATGGAATTGGATCCGTTTGTTTAGAGTATACTCTAAGCTCACGAAAAAAGAGCAAAATAAAACAAATTAACAACTGAAAGGTAACTCATTGTGTGTATAGTATAGTAATATATGGCTATATAGGTAGCTATGCCGGCCACGGCATGGAAGATTGGTTGTTTAAATTTTACTGTTCATATCCAAGTGTTATGTATTAGTAAAGCTTAGAGGTGTAGCTATGATTTTAAATTTATATATATATATATATATATATATATATATATATATATATATTACAAAAACTTTTTCAACTATGTTATGGTTCGTGAGTGGATCGACCAGTGATCAAGCGTTGCTTGGTACAAACCTTTATAATGTTTGGTAATCGATAGATGATTTAGCTCTAATAATGAATGCAATGCAGAATGGAACCAGTGAAGAGATCAAGAAGATTGTAGCGACACTCAATGCTGGTCAAGTGCCATCACAAGATGTTGTTGGTAAGTAAATTTTCCGTATGAGTGATGTTTTTAATATATAATTTTGGGTGGATTGATTGGAAGCTGGTGTGTTAAAGTACCTGGATTATCATTTTAGGATGTCAATATCCATACCTCTAAGTCCATAAGACAAATAAATATAATATATTTAAATTTCTGGTATCTGTATCAAAGCTATAAAACTTGAAGGTATCTGATTTTCTAAACATCATATATATCAGACAGACAACTTGATCAGTGTGGACTGTAGAGATATGTTTACGCTTCCCATCTGATTATTTAACTGACTGAAGGAACAAAAAATCATCTTTCTACTTATTACATCATATATGTGGATAGTTGGTGGAGAATATTGCATAGAGCTCTTTAACGTTGTCTCCTAATTTGAAGACTCAGTCACTATTTATTTTATGGAAAACAAATTAGGTTTTTCTGAAATATATAATGATTTGACAATGTATTATTTCTCTTAATTTCACTCAAACTTTACTTGGACAGCGGAGGAGAATGTTTAAACAGTTGAGAGACAACAGTGTAGTTGAATCATCCTTCAAGTTCTTAACTTGCTATTTGGGTTATTGGTATTTTGATATGGTTGCATAAGATCTTAGTGTGCTTAACACATTTGGCAACTTTCTTCTCTTGCAGAGGTTGTTGTGAGCCCTCCATTTGTATTTCTTCCTCTGGTCAAGAGTGAGCTGCGATCTGATTTCCATGTTGCTGCCCAAAATTGTTGGGTTAAGAATGGCGGTGCTTTCACCGGTGAAGTTAGGTACGTTACTATTCTATTTGTGTACCGTGTTGTACTTTGGGGAAGACGATATATCTAGCTGCTAAGTGTTTGAGACCTGCATCTTGAGGAAAGAGGTGATAATTAGGTAATTATTGTGGTCTAGGATCATGTATTGTTTCTTCAAGCTGCTAGTCTTGAATTTTTATTTTGACCATGGATGTGTTGCACCATCTTTTTGCAGTCTGTTCATAGTTGGGAGGATCTAGTCTGTAGAATTTGAGTATCATAATTTATTCTGAGCTGATTGTTATTCTCTGTGCAGTGCTAATATGCTTGTTAATCTGAGCATTCCATGGGTCATTTTGGGTCATTCTGAAAGAAGAGCCATTTTAGGTGAATCAAATGAGGTAAGCTATTTCATATGAAGCTGCTGATTTTTGTTATATCCTCAATGTAGTTATTAATTACTGAGCTGAAAGAGGGCTAACATTACACTTTTATTACTTGTTATCCATTGATTGAAGTTTGTTGGAGACAAGGTAGCATATGCTCTTTCTCAAGGTTTGAAGGTAATTGCATGTGTTGGGGAGACTCTTGAGCAAAGAGAATCAGGATCCACCATGGCTGTTGTTGCAGCACAAACAAAGGCTATTGCAGGTAGACATATCAAAATGCTTTCTTAGTTTAATGGGCCATTATTTTTTAGCTAGAATGTGACTCGATGTTATTACGTTGATTAGTATTCCGTCCACTTAAATGTGATAATATCAGCATGAAAATGGGAAGCGAAGAAACAAATGGATTGATGAGGTTGTTAAGAAACTAAAAGGTAAATTGAAAAAGACTAAAGTAAAGTGATTGAAGATAACAAGAAAAGAAACTGGAAGTAGCAGATCTTCTTATTTGTATTTTGTGAGTGCTTATGGGGATTCCTAGTGTATGTCAGGAGTGACAACTTGGTATTGTCGTTTATGCATGGGATGTCAATTTGTACCGTTTGAAATTTACATAATGAACTTCCCTTTTTTGGACATTCCATAATGTTTAACATCATTCTATTTTTATGCAACTTTCACCGGAATGTTGTTAAAGGCTTTGCTTAAAAGCGTGCTTAAGCCTTGAAGCTCACAGAGCTCAGGTTGTGGACTGTCACGTAGGACTTGACCTTGAAGGGCCCAACAACATATATATAGCTTAATAGTATTTTTATTCTGTTATTGAAATAATTATATTTTGTGTTTATAGTTACAATTTTGTTTTTAGTTTTTTTTGGGGGGCTTTTCTTTGCTAAAAGCCCTCACTTTAATTGCACTTAGAGCTCCAACAGACGCTGGCGCTTTCTTTTTGCGCCACTTTTGACCATCTTTCATAGTCCTTCATCTAATTGTTTCCAGTTCATCTTACTGCAGACCGAGTAAAAGATTGGTCAAATGTGGTGATAGCTTATGAGCCTGTTTGGGCTATTGGTACTGGAAAGGTTGCAACCCCTGCACAAGCCCAGGAAGTAAGTTAATATGACCAGCTTGTGTCATTTACATAGTCAAGTTCCTTGAGATCTATATTGAATTTCAACTAGACTTGGAATGTTAGTATCAGTGATTAAATAAATACTCTGATCACATCAGGTGATATTTTTCATGTTTTTCCCCCAATTGTTTTAACTGTATATTATAAAGATCTACTTTCATATTCTTTCTATGCTTTGTCCTAGGATCTCTTGCTGGTCTTTAAAAGGGTTGAAGAAGTCCATGTGTTGAACAATTATCTTAACTGTTCTTTACTTCTACATCAACCTATTGAGTAGTAATTTCAAGATAGAATTGCAAGTCTCTTCTAGTCTCTTTCCAGTTAATAGACTATGTTATTACGTAGATGTAGATAATGAAAGCACACCTCAGATCATTTATTTGGTAAGAATTTATGCACTTTTGCTTTAAGGTTGTTTTCTGCATTCCAGGTACATGCTGAATTGAGGAAATGGCTTCAAGCAAATGTTAGCGCTGAAGTTGCTGCTTCAACCAGGATCATCTATGGAGGTAATTTTGTTTGACCGCTATGCATTTTATCCAAATAATGTGATGCTTTTCTCTGCTTATCTTATCCTCCATGTGTCAGCATTAAAATTTTTGAGAAGTTCTTCCCAACATTCCACAAGTTTGTGGGAGATAAGATTAGCTCCATTCTTGTTGGACACATTATACTGGCTTCTCAAGTAAAGTAACTCTGATACATGTTTAACAGTAATGGATAGCAAGCATATAGCCAGAATTTAATGAAGCAGACTTGAAGTATTTGATGTATAGTCAAATACGCAAGTAAACACTAGCTTTTGTAACCATAACTTGGCTGCAAAATGACTAAATAGTCAGCTAGACACATGCTAAACTTGTTTGGCATATTTCAATTCCTCGTTAATTCACTTTATTCCCGTTTGCTTTTACCAAGTAACTGAATTGTACTATATGCTCCGTGCAGGATCTGTAAGCGGTGCCAACTGCAAGGAGTTGGCTGGACAGCCAGATGTTGACGGTTTTCTTGTAGGTGGAGCTTCGTTGAAGGTATGTGAAAAATACTCTGGTTCTTTTACTTAATAAGTGTCGATAAATGGTTGATTTAAAAGAATATTGAGTAGCTTATCCTTAACATATTTCCTTTTTCTGTATTTTATAGCCGGAGTTCATTGACATCATCAAGGCTGCTGAGGTGAAGAAAAGCGCCTAAGGTCTTGCACGCTAATGGAATTTTGCAGTTTTTGATCTAGGACTTCCAATGCAGTAGACTTGTATCAAGTCAATTTCTTATGTACTCTTTATTGCAGTTTGAAATTTACATAACCTGTACAATAAAATTGACAAACATTGCACTACCCTACTTCTTTTTTGGCTGCAACAATATTGTTTAATAAAATTAAAATGTGCATCTAATGACCATACCTACCCTTCTTTTTGTGGAAAATTTCTTGTCATCTAGGTGTCCTTTATTTTTTTCTGCAAGTTAATGGAGTATTTGATAGAGAAAATACATCTTAAAAATGTCAGTCACAAGTAATTTGAAATGGAAGAAGTATATTTTATTGAAGTAAGTTATTTATGAACAGTATTAAGCATTGACCTAATGCAAAAGTTTTGTTATATGGATATGTTACCCTACGATTATTCCTTTTATCATCTATTTTCTTAGGATAAGATTAGACTTGTTGTCGTTTGGGCAGAGGATATGAGAGATGCAAATAATGATGAATTTGAATTTTGGGTTCCAACTTTAGTATTTTCACCATCATTATAATTTTTGATATCATGTGTTCAAATCTACTAGTTAACTTTTTATACATAAAACTATATTTTACGTAGAAAATAGTAGATTTAGATGAAACTTAAGCTAAATAGCTTCATCCACCCCTAGAGCAGACATCCCAATATGAGGTGATTTAAAAGGAACTTAAAACTTAAGAGACTTAAAGTTGAATGTGATATCAACAATAATCTCGAAATGGTGTAGAAAAATTGTTTCTGACAGATATTTAGCTTAAAAACATTTGCGACTTATGACTATGTTTTTTTGTATTGCCATATTTTCTTTGAGCTAACGATCAAACTTATAAATTTTCGAAAATGAAAGGTAAAATTTACGTTAACTATCTTTTATAGAATTACATTTGATATATTATTATGGCTGTTATGGAAATTTTCTATATTTATACTGACAGAACATATATATATCAAACCAAACATTATTATATATGTTCAATGAATGAATTAAATGCTATAGTTTGAAAATGAAGACTTCCAATATCTTGAAAAGTTGAATCCTCAAAAAACAAGGAACATGAGACCTGCAAGTCAATTGATGATGTTTCTATTTTTCATAACGACAAAGGTGTATGTATTATCAATTCACATGGCAGTTGACTTCATTTTCCTTTCACAAACACATATATGGTCCTAAATTGGTGTTTCAAATATTTTGTAGTAGATTATGTGACACTGTTTTTTATTAGTCTTTACTTAAAAAGAAAATAATGTAGTTTTAAATTTTTTATTTTATTCTTAACGATATACTTTTTTATCTGACATGAAATTTCAAACATGTTTATAATGGTTATGATCCGATCCATATGATTGTGGAAATGAGTTATGGCCTTGAAGAGTCTTTTCCTCGTGAATTAGTTTTTAGAGGGTTGATTAAATTTAAATGTTGTTTTTTTTTTCCACATGATATTATAAGAATCATATATGTTCATCAATTCTTGTTATTATGTTATTAATATTGCGCTTCATATTATGTTATTTACGCTCCAGTTGATCACGATCTGTGGAAAAGTGTTATATTCTATGTGTATTGATGACGGGAGGCGATCTTATGAAATGGTCTTGTACAATTTTTTTCATGTGAGTTGGTTTTTTAAGTTGAACTCGATATTTATTTTTATTTAATATAAAGATAATAAATTCCAAAGAGCTTGCTTTATTTTTAAAAATTCTATCCGTTTAAACTACATAAAAATTGAGACGGAAAGAGCACAATTTTTGAGGTTTGCATGAATATCTCTGGAATGAACCTTAAATGATGTGATATAGTAGATGGGATTGTCAATTTCAACTTCTGAATATAAAATTATCTTCGATCGAAAATACTTTTTACGAATAAATTCTACATAGCATAAATTTAATTAATCAAATTGTAATATAAATACGAATATCGAGTGAAAAACAAGAATGTTTCTTGGATGCAAGAAAGTCAAATGAACTTGTTGTCTTGCTTAGTTTGCTATAGTAACACAAAAGGACCCTATTGTTAACAAGACCATTGTCCCTATTTAATTTAATTATTTTCTTATGAAAGTCAAAAGTTTCAAGTATGAAAATTTTTTATAGTTAGATATTGAATTGCTACTATTATCATTTAAGAGTAATTAATATTCCACATGTACAAAAAAGTAGAATTAGATTAAGGTTAAATAACATTTTATACAATGTGGACGTTTACAACTTTTTCTTCATATTAAAGTTTATCTTTTTAGCTGCAATAATAAAGAGGTTCTCTTCCAATAAAATAAGAGTAGTTATATTTTTTTTAGAATGAATGAACAGACAAAAAAAAGATTGTCATTGCTAGGCTGCCAATAGATAAAGTCATGTTTTTTTATAAAAAAATAAAATAATATTGAAAACCAAATAAAATAAGAATACATTAATTTATAATATATAGTTTGATTGAAGTGTAGAGTAATTCACATGTCAAATCTAAAAATTGATTTGTTTGGCCTGTGAATCACATAAAGAGATTGTTAGGGTCAACTCCATATATTGTGAAATTGGTTGTAATTGTGTTCCAACACATCAAAAAGTTTGTATTTCTCTTTCGTTTTAAAAAAAATGATATTTTTTTAAATTTATTTCAAAAAATATAATTTTTTAATTTTAACTTTTGTGACATGTTTAAAATCACAAAATTATAAGATAATTTTATATATTTGATATAATTTTATTTTAGAATCGAAAATTCAAAAGTCTATTTGTTTTTCTTCAACTCTATGTTAAGTCAAACTAGATTATTCTTTATAAAACGAATGGTATAACATATAAAACCAACTTTATAACCACCTCAAAAAAATTCTGTCCATTTCTACTTGTCCAAAATATAACAAATTCAATTGAAAAAATGACTATAATTTATAATGAGAGTAAATTATAACTAATAAATTATTTTTTATTTTTAAAAATGAATAAGTATAACTAATATTTATATTTTTAATATAAATAAAAATAAAGGAGAATATTTTTTTAAAATTTCTTGTTAAATTAAAATCAGTCAAGCATATTAAAACCATTAATATATTTGTTTGGAGACTTGTAGTCCCATCAACCTAGTTATTTGAACTTTCGTTGTCTAGTTTGGCAAATTGGTGGTGAATTTTCCTCTTTTTTGTTTTGTTTTTGCCAGTTCAGTTTGACTGGCCTTTTCAAAAATTCATGCACATGGACATTTTTTATAGTAATAAATAATAATAATAATAATAATAAATATAATATATTTTTTAATTTCGTTATTTAGAGTTAGTATATTTCTTTTTATAAAAATGATCCATATAGACTCTATCATTATAAAAATGATTCACATATAGAGGTATCATTATAAAAATGATTTACATATATCATTTTATTTAATGAAAGTGAAAGATTAATTTTAAATTTCACTATCTTAAGTTTAATAGGTAAATATATGATCCTTTTTCACATAATTTTTTTTCATAATATATAAATATGCGCTTTATCTTGACTTTAATTTATAGTTATGTTCTTCAATTTTAGGTATGCATAAGTAGACACTTAAATTTGTATAAATTGAACAAACAAGCACACATGTTACATGTCATTTTTTGTCCTACTCGGTTGTAGACATTAAAATTTGAGTTGGGACTCTACAAATTGTGGTCAACTCAAATTAGGATTCTTGGAGGCTTCTCAATCCTAAATCCTAGTTTATCCTATATAAATGGTATTAAATTCCCTTAAAAAGTATCTCAAAAATTATATAAAGAGATCAAAATCTCGAGTACTCCACAAATTGATGAATTATTCATATAGAGAGGTCAAATCAAAATCATTCTAGTTCAAGAAATATGCCATTAACGACCCTCGAATCATAAATAAATCTTAGGAGAGTAGAATCAAGGGGTTAATAGAATTATACCCGCTATCTTGATGAATAAAAACATGTTTCTTCATATTTTATTTGTATGTTTATTTATTTTTCATATGTTTAAAATTTGTTGTAAACAACGGTGTCCTACATGAATTGTGTCACGTAGAACTCGTGTGTTTATTTGCTCAATTTTATATAAATCTAAGTGTCTACTTATACATATTCAAAGTTAAAAGACATAAATATATCAATGTTATTAACCTTAATTTGAGGAGAGATTTATGAATTGGTCCATTGTTTCATATAATTTTGAGGGTGGCACTTTTAATTAAAAAAGATTTTCTATTTTGAGGAACTTTAAATTCAAATTTTTGATTAAGATAGAGAGATTTCAACTGTTTTATTGTACTCGAATTCTTATCAAAAAGTTTTATTTGATTAAATTTTATATATAATCATTCAATTTTATTTAAAGTTAATTACATCACATTCGTTATTTAGACAGTTTTCGTAGTGATTATTTTAAACATTTTATTTCATATATTACGTTATCCTATCCTTATGTCAACACTTACGTATGGAAACAAATAAATGTGTTATCTGCTACTCCTTTTTTAAAAAAAAAAATAATTTTAATAATAAAAAGGCCCACCACATATAATTTATAAAAATATTTTTTTGCCTCCATTAAAAATTGTAAGCTTGACACATGGAGTGAAATAACATTAATTGTGCTACCTTACTTGCAACCAATTGTCTTTAAGCAGCTAATCAGACATCCAGCCCAAAAAAACTTAAATATAATACTGTGCATTTCGCTTTTCGAGAATAAAATTATTTTGAATAAATTTTTATTTTTAATTATTTAAATTTATTTTAATAAAAAAAATTATTTTTGTTTTAACTGTTATTCAAGTTATGATGATATGAATTATTGTAAAATATTGGAATTAATTATGATGAGATATGTTATGATGAGATTATTTTTATTAAATATTTGATTTATTATATTAAAAATAATAAATTTTAAGAAAAAAATATTTGTTTATAAAAATGTCCTTCATTAATGTAAAAAGTAATGTAACAGAAGGATTGAAAGAGACATTTTTATTATTTACTTATTTTATTCCGAGATTAGTTATTCCGTAATTACTATATCATCCAAGAGGAGAAATAAGCTTATCTCGGTACTAATTATTAATCCCTAGATAAGATATTCTGGACTTTCGAACCAAACAAAAAATTAAGTAATACTACAATTTAATCTCAGGACTATTTGGTATTAACCTTTACACCAAACGACCCCTAAACTAATTAAAACTTTTTGACAATCTTAAGATTTTTAACTTATCCACTTTATAGTAAAATGCTAAATTAACTATATCAATAATTATTTTTTAAAATATATATGTCAGTTCCAAAGTGCACAAATAATTAAAAACAGAAATAATTTAAAATGTATGATGTATTTTTAAATATATTAATATAAGAAAGAATTATAATTTATTATATTTTAAATGCGTTTTCGATCATTTAAGCTTTAAAGAGTATAAAATTAGTCTAACTTACTTTGACTCTAACGATGATTGAAATTGGCGCTCATAAAATAAAATGACAAGAAAATATAAATAAATGAAAGAATCTATAATATAATTAAGAAGTTGAATTTTTAAATCTGTATTTGATTAAAAATATTAATGAATCTTAAAATTTTCTGTATACTATATATACTAATAGCATCGTGTATTGGTTATTTATACAATAAACTATGAAAATAACTAATCCTCTAAAAATTACAACTCATTAAAATATTTTTATCTATTTTATTCCCTTACCTAACAATACTTTAATTTTTTTTTATTAAGTGCTACATTTATTGTTAACCAGAAAATTTAGTAGTCCAATGCCTACAGGGACACAAAATATAAATAGTCTCCAATATCAATAGTTACACTTATGATCCCAAGTTTTTTTTTTTTAATTTCGATATTTTATATTTATATTAAAACTCGATTAAATCTAAATTGTATCTTATAGAATCTCATTTATAAGAAAACATTCCCCATTAAAAAAATTATATTCAAAACTAAAATTCAAAATATTTAATTAAGAAAAAATCAATCTAATTTAGTACACTACATACTTTAGTTGATTGATACCAAAGTGTTAATAAGTCGACTATAATATTCTCATAATTAGGTAGGTTTGATTAAGTTTATCCCAAACTAATATTAGTATTAAAAAAACAAAGAAGATGCCAACAAAAGCAACAATATATTAGAAAAAAGAAGAAGTGGTGTATATACTTATTTTTATTCTTATTTTGTGAAAATAAAATCTAAAGGATACATTGTATCTTCATATTTTACTCTTAGCTACTATAATTTATAAGTAAGGTCCGTGGACGATAGTAAATATAAGTTTTTCATAAAATTTTAAATTAAATCAAATATAATCATACAAATTAAACAGTAACATTTTCGTGAAGGATAGTGCATACATATTGTTTCTTTTAAATTTTATATTACGTCAAATAATATCACATAAATCAAAAGAATTATCAGAGTATACTTCAAGATTATTTTTTCTTAATCTAATTATATTTTTTGGAAGTTTAGATGATTAAAATAAAAGTGGTGCACTAAATGCACACGTTTGTCTTCTTGTACAAGTTGGAGAGGCAGCAGCCAAAAGAAATAAAGAAACCTTTTATTTTACATCTAATAAAAAGAAGATAAGCTTTAAAGGCTCTAAATAAAAGCTAAATTGGTCCCTACACTCCATTCACTATTTGCCTTTTTAGAAAAAAAAAGACTAACCAAAAATACTTCTTTGGCCCTTGTATTTGGAGGTCAATTCAAAATGATAATTTATATAAAATTTTAATTAATTTTGGTTCATTAGGTTTCTTTGATCGTGATTAAATATTTTGTAGATTTTAAATGTTAGATTTAAATGGAAAAAAAAGTGTAGTTTGAATATTTAGTAGATTTAATTGATATTTAAATATTTGTATAATTTTGTTATTTCAAGTTTATACAACAATAAATACAAATTAATTAATATAAATAAAGATGAAAATAACACAATCATTCAAATTCACGCGGAATATACCAACATACACGAATTATACAAATGTACATGTGAGTTATATAAACGAGGTCGATCGTAACAATTTAAATTAAAGCTACAATCTATAAATGTACAAACTATAATTAAAGAGCATAATTAAGTTCATTATACCAGCTATTTGCAAAATTTTTCTTTTAAGAAAATAAAAACTAATATAGTGAGTTACTATTTTATCCTTATTAATTGATAAAATTTCAAAATTAATTAAATATTTTTCCTTTTCTAAAACAGTAACTCTCTAAATAAATTGATGATATAATAAATAAAAAAATTATTATCTTTTGTTAATTTATAAAAAATGACTCGTAAAAAGAAGTAAATAAAAAATTAAAATTGAACAAACAAAAGAGATAAGGTATATTTTAGGGACAATTTCATACACTTATATTTATATTACGCTTTCTCCGTCCTAATTTATATAACAAACCTCCCTTTTCCATTTATCTAAAAAAAACATTTTTATTTAACAATAATTTCATTTTAAATTGTAATTATAATTTTAAATTTTATATTCAATCAAACAATATCATATAAGTCTAAGATATAAGATAGAAGTTAATATATGAAAAATAAATTATACTTCTTCCGTTCGAAATTATTTGTCATGTTGCACATATCGAAAGTCAATTTGATTAATTTTTAAAGGTAAATTAAATTCGATATATTTTAAACAAAAAAATTAAAAAATTTAAAACTATATAAAAAGTATTATAAAATTATAATTTTTTGCATATTAACATGATGAAAAAATATATCTTAAAATTTTAATTAAATTTTTTATAATTAACTGTAAAAATAAAAACTATAACAAATAATACCAAACATATGGATCATTGACTAAGACAAAAAGGAAAGGTCAAAGTACACTTTTGTAGATTTTGGCCTTTGTGAATTTTTTTTTTCTCAAGAGATTCTTGTGAAAGACAACCCAACAAAGTGCTAATTTTTTTTTTCCAACACATATATAAACTACATTTCTTTTTGTTCACACTTCATATTTTTGGCTATTATACATTTCACCCTTTTTTTGAGTTTATATATGTAAACCCAAAACAACCAATTCAATCACTATTCATTATTTTGATAGAAGTTTTCTTTCTTACAAAGATTGAAACTTTGGTTCATAAATTTTGATGGGTTCTTGTTTAAGTGTTCGAATTAAAGCAGAAAGTCCTCTTCATCATGGTAAATTTTTATTTTTTTTGTTTCAGTTCTTTAATCTACTGCTATGTGTGATCAGGAAGTTATGAGTTTGAGCTGTGAAAGTAGTTTTATGCACTTTTATGGTTTGGGTTTTGTTGGTCATAGTCGGAGTTTAGTGCATCGAGATATATGCTTACTTTTATTATTTGGGTTTTGTGGGACCGGAACTTAGTGCATCGAGATACGTGTTATGGGTTTGAGCTGAAAACAGTAGAATAGACTTTTTGTGGTTTGGGTTTTGTTGGGTTATAATTTAATTTTTATTTTACGCTATTTGTGGAAACTTATGAGTAATCAGCTTGGATTTTCTTTCTATTTTTAGCTCCTGTTTGATTATAAATTTTGAAAATGAAACTCAAAACTTAAAAATTTGAGTTTTTTGAAGTTGTGATTTTTGAGAATTTGAACTTGTGTGTGCATTTTTTTTTGAATTTTTGTGAGTGGAAATTTCAGAAGTTAGAACACTCCTCTGTGACTGTTTTTGTAAACTTTCGAATTTTCAAAATCTGATCCGAAATCTATGGTCAATTGTTGGCTAATTGTTTAGTAGTAACCATAGTTTCTAGTGTTTATTGGATTGATTGGAAGAAATTTTGTGTGAAGTTTATGGAACTACATCTGGATTTTTTGAGGTGTCTGAAATTACTCGCGGTATCTGTGTTAGTGAGAGGTAGCAGGTATCTGGTGTCTATGTTAATGAGATTACTCGTGGTATCTGTGTTGATGAGAGGTAGCAAGTATCTCGTAGAATTGAATTAGAGCACTCAAGCTGGCTTGAGTACCATAGGTATAAAAAGATTGATGAAAAAAAAAGTAAAGCATTTTGCTTAGGCTGCTGTCATTATTCAACACTCTTGTAGATAATTACTATGTTCAAGATTCTAAATTTTTAATTAATTCGATAAATGAACATGATATTGTTGGATATAAGTAACAATTTTTTTTTTTGTTTTTTAACAGGAGCAAGTGATGGAAGAGAGTTGAGTAGTAGGCATTCATATTCATCAGCTCCGTTGACTCCTCGTAGTCAGAGTGAAATACTTGAATCGTCGAATCTGAAAAGTTTTAGTTTCAGTGAACTCCGAGTAGCCACGAGGAACTTTCGTCCAGATAGTGTGTTGGGAGAAGGTGGTTTTGGTTGTGTATTTAAGGGTTGGATAGATGAGAATACGTTTAAAGCTGCAAGGCCGGGGACTGGATTGGTTATAGCTGTAAAGAGATTGAACCAAGAAGGCTTTCAAGGTCACAAGGAATGGCTGGTATACTCTTCCCTTCAAAATTTTCGATGATCGTTATATTAAAGACGTAGGCATTGTTTAAGATAAGATCTTTTTTCCGTAATGTAGTTAGCTGATCGTGTTTCCTATAATCCTTGATCATGATAAGTTGATTAATTGTTTGCATGTTAAACTTTAACTACAGGCGGAAATTACTTACCTGAGCCAGCTATCTCATCCTAATCTCGTGAAGTTGATTGGATATTGCTTAGAAGATGAACACAGGCTTCTGGTGTACGAATTCATGCCAAGAGGAAGTTTGGAAAATCATCTATTCAGAAGTAAGTATAGCTCGTCTAAAATCATAATTCTGTATTTGAGGCAGGGGCGGATCCACAGTATGATATGTGGATTCATGTGAACTTAGTTCGTTATAGGAACCCATAAACTTCAAATCTTGAGTTTGCATCTGATTTGAGGACATCCAGTAATATCGTCCATGTAATGTCATGACTCAACTTTTTGTACATCTTGAACAGGGAGTACTTATTTCCAACCACTATCATGGAATCTCCGGATGAAGGTTGCTCTCGAGGCAGCTAAGGGACTGACATATCTCCACAGTCCAGAAGCTAAAGTTATATATCGGGATTTCAAATCATCTAACATTTTGCTTGATGCTGTATGTGAAACACCTTTCGAATTTAGTCTTTTAAAGGTTTAAGAATATTTCTGGTCTTCTTACAATCTTTCCATGCTATGAATTGACAGAATTACAATGCAAAGCTTTCTGATTTTGGATTGGCAAAGGATGGGCCAATCGACGGTAAAAGCCATGTCTCTACTAGAGTAATGGGTACCTTTGGTTATGCTGCTCCCGAGTATATGGCCACAGGTAATATACAATTTCAATATACTCCTACTTGTTGTTATGCTTTACTTGAGTCGAGGGTTTGTCGGAAACAACCTCTCTACCTTCATGTATGTTGTTGTTGTTGTATTTTCAATTTACTCCTTCAACTGTTTCTGTCCAGACATGGCCCTATTCACCCACATTTGTTTTCGTCTGAATGTTTGGCATATATATATTTCGGTTATGTTTCTCTTGAGAGTTATCTCCTCTATTTAGTTCTTGATAGTCGTCTATTTATCTACTTTGCAAGTCTTTCATACTCGAGAATATCAATACTATGTGTTTTAAAGAAATTGTAAGTGTAATGCTCTCTGTTTTGTTCTGTTAGTATCCCTAATCAACAAAAATCTAATACCCCTCGAGTTTATCGCTGTTCTTTATCCCTTATTTAATCATTTACGTCTTTCGGTTTACATGTTCTGGCTTTGAAAATTCCCCTTTCTGCTCTGATATCCTGGAGTAAAAAAAAATTCAGCTTCTGATTGTCACCTCACATGTGTAGGTCATATAACCACTAGAAGTGACGTATACAGTTTCGGGGTTGTTCTTCTAGAAATGCTGACAGGCCGTCGAGTGATGGACAAAAACCGACCCCATGGGGAACATAATCTGATTGAATGGGCTAAACCTTTCCTTACTAGTAAACGTAAAGTCCTCCATATTATGGATCACCGTATAGAAGGTCAGTACTCAGTGGAAGGAGCACTGAGAGCAGCACTTCTTGCAGTCAAATGCCTGGCATTAGAACCCAAATTCAGGCCTAAAATGCCCGAGGTCGTAAAGGCGTTGGAGCAACTTCAGAACTTGAACGAATCAGGAAGTCTGAAACGCGAAACCATACAAAGGAAGCATCACAGAACCTCAACCGATGAAGCTTCAGGAAGAAAAACTACGTCTTATCCGAGGCCAGCTGCTTCTCCCCTTGTTACATGAATGGAGAATGAATGGTAACATCTTTAACCATATACACACTACCTGAACCGAAAGGAAACGATGAGACGACTTACTTGGTAAAGATATATCTATATCTGCTGATAGAGCACGAAGAGTAATTTGATCAAATTCGCGGACATTTTATGAGAAGGTATGCTTATGATACTAGACTGAATCTTGGAATCTAGGAACTATGTTGTAAATTTGTATCAATTATGTTAGCAATCTACAGTTCTTATTTTGATCTAGCTGGAAATTTAACATTGATGTTTTCCTCACACATCTATGCTAAATTGACTTTTGTTGATCATCTTTTGAGAGCCAAAGATGTGAAAAGGACTTTGTAACTTATTTGTACTGCTTTTTGAGTATCTTATACATGTCTGTGATAGAATTTAAATGGAGTAATATGGTCGGTGAGAATTCATATCATCGATCCAAACTTATTTGAGACTGACGTATAGGCGTTTTGAGAATCTTATAGTTGATCCAATATAATTTTGAGAATAAGAAAGGAAAGAATTACACCAATGCGATGAGTATTTACAACTTACCTCTGTTCTGTATTTACACCAACTCGATGAATACTATGTTACTTGTCTTCATATACATTATTATCCCTAAAATTTTTAATTTTTTAATACACATAAGATGATTGAAATATTGTTCAAATCATAGCAGAGACAACATTATGTGGTTTCTTCTCACGTGTCGTATTTTTGGTAGATAGAGTCATTCGTGCTTTGGTTTGGATCGATTATTGATTAAAATCAAAATTAAACCAATTTAGTCGATTTTTTAAATTTCTAAAATCAAACCAAATCAAACAAAAAAATAATCATCCGTTTGGTTATAGTCGGTTTGGTTCAGTTTCTGTGATTTATTTAGTTTGAAAGTAATAATTTTTTTGAGGACGTACGTACCTCGATAGACACAACAAGTATATGAACAATCTACAGAAAAGCTAATGTCGGTTCAATCAAGCAATTAAGTAATATTAGAGTTATCATTACACGAACAAAGTGATTCATTTAAGAGAAAGTGTGACTATTTTATCTGAAGTATAGTAAGTAAAGACTAAAACGGATTTTGATGGACTTGAATTTGAGATTGTTACACTTGAGTTAAAGTGTTGGGCTTGAGAAAATGGTAAAGTTAAAGACTTCATTAATTAAAGTTTAACAAAATATTTTTAATTTACTTATGAATAATATATAAATAATATAAAATCTATATATCTAATTTATCAGTTCGGTTTGGTTATTTTTGCGGTTGTTTTTCAAACTAAAACCAAACCAAATAATTTCGATTTTCAAATTTAAAAACCAAACCTAACCAAACTAAACTAAATATCAGTTTTTTTTATCGATTTTATTCGAATGTCGATTTGATATGGTTGTTAACCACAACCTTGAATAGTTCTAGGATATCAAAGATTTAATCGAAATGTACACAAACTATTTTCGATTATTAAAAAAAAAAAGTGGTTGTTAAGCTAAATACAGTGAATATGGCGAAGTTTGGTATTAAAACTTCCATTTGAAATATTAGCAGAATCTGTCTGTTACATTAGTTGTCATAATTTTGGTTGTACTCTCTATATCCCAATTTTATATTATACTTTGTGAGTTTTGATGTATATAATTATTATTCAACAACAAGAATTGATGCTATCTAATGCAAGTTTCACAAGTTTTAGAATCCAACTTTGTTTAGCATTGTTTCATAAATTTCAACAATCAAATTCGATAAATGATACAAGTCAAACAAATATCAAAGATTCATGTCCAATTAAATAGTATTACATAAAATGATATTTTAAATCAATAATTTAAGTACCATGATCTGTAATATGGCACATTAAAGTGATAAAAGGAGTAGATTGATTACAATTATTTATCAAATTTTGAATTATATGTCATGACTTTAGTAATAAGTTAAATTGAAAATATAAAAATTCAATAACTTTTCCAACAAAATCCAACGATGCCAAATCGTCGAACCCTCTAACCACTTCATAAATATAGTCCTTAAAATTAAAATCGTATATAATGACAAATTATTAATTTAAATTAAATGCTATAATTATACTTTGATTTAATTGTGTTCTGCAACAAATTGTTTGTCAGTCGCCTCTCTCCCTCAAACTTTCGCTCGCTCCCTCTGTCGCTCGCCTCTCTCGCTTTATATAATATAAATTGCGTTTCTGTTTGTATAAAGCGAGAGAAAATTCTATATACACATCCAAATACATATATTTTTGTCTTATACACTTATAATTATACAATATAAATATTTCCCTGCCCAGTTATGTTTTGCCTTTCTTTCTTTCTCCCTTTATACAAGCACAAATTATACAAAATACAATCTATAATTTATGTGTGTATAAAGCGAGAGAGAGCGATATTTAATATGCAAATGTTTTATTTCAATTCAAATTTTATGCAGATATACACACATAAAATTGAATTGAGAGGTTGTCAACGATTTATACAAATGAGAGGCTGCCAACAATTTATACAAATGGTCTACCAGTGAAATTATACAAATCTGAAGAGAAGCCAACGAATTATACAATTGCTTATTTTGTATATATGTATAACGAAATAACCCAGTTTTTTTTTTTATATATGTATAACGAAATAATCATAGCATGTTTGCTTTGGAGCGAAATAATCATAACATACAAATATGAATGTTGTATTTGAAATGTGTGAAAGTTGCTCTAATAGTTATTACCGTAGAATTCGAATGTGATAATGATTATTTTTTCAATTGGAGAGCTAAAAAATATTTTTTTTTGAAATTTATATTATTTTGAGTAATTCTATTACATATTCATATTTATGTATGAAAATATGTAAAGTTTTGGATTTTCAATGCTTACAAGAAAGGGACGAAAATGGGCAATCAATTTAAAGCGAGTAAATAAAATTTCATATATATATCGCTTCATATTTTTTTCAGTTTATTTTATTTACCCAACTTATTATTATTATTTTTTTTAAAAAAAAACTGAATTGTTTATTTTCGTACAAAAAAAAATTAATAATCATTCATTTTGGTTTTTGACCAAGCTACGACGTCGTTTCTAAACATGCTGCAGATAAACAACAGTTTTTACATTCAATTTGATTTTTGTGGGGTTTAAGGAAGGTTTTTCCAGCCGAAAAAACTCACAGAAGCAAAATGTTGGGGAGAAGATTTATCTCCTTCTTGCGTCGCACTCCATCAGCGTAAGATATTTTTTTTATTGATGTAATTAATGCATAATAGTTAAATTTTCTGTTGTATATAGATGTTAATTATTGTGAATGGATATAGCAGGGGATTAAGGTCAATATGAAAAAAAAAGTTGAATTTTTGTGGGGAAAATTGTAGTTTAATGAATTATTTAGGGTTGGGATCAAATGGGTTTTCGTAGGATTTAGAGGATTTATAGAGTTTATCCCAATTGATTTGGTGTTGAGGTGTTAGTTGACGGTGGAGGCGGATCCAAGATTTGAACTTTATGGGTTCGAGTTGATGCTACTGAATCCAACTGAACATTTGAGTTACTGGGTTCGGAATTTAATATTTGTACATAGTTAATATGTATCTTAACATATGTATACAGAATTTGAAGTAAACTAGAGCTACTGTTTGGTTGAATCTATAGTTTATATTGTGCATCTGCTCTTGGTTGACTGATTGATTGGTATGACGTAGTTCGGGAAAAGTGGAATAGGTATAGAGGATTTATATAGTCTTATCCCAATTGATTTGGAGTTGAGGTGTTAGTTGATTGCAGAGCCAGATCCAAGATTTGAACTTCATAGGTTCCGGATGATGCTAGTGAATCCAACTGACCGTTTGAGTTACTGGGTTCGGAATTAAGTATTTATACATACTTAATAGATTTCTTAACTAGAGCTACTGTATTTGGTTGAATCTCTAGTGTATATTGTGCATCAGCCCTTGGTTTACTTACTGATTGATTGATATGATGTAGTTCGGGAAAAGTGGTGGCCGAGGAAGGGAAGGCAAAGACATGGGGGCGAAGGATAGTGTCAGGGACCTTGATTTGCTTAACTGGAGGCGTTGCTCTAAGTGCTCTTGATGATCTCTCCATATATCATAGCTGCAGCAGGTTTGATTTTTTCGCTACCTCTTATCCTTGTGATTTTATAATATGAAAAGTGATTGTTAGGGAAGGCTCCTGCCTTTTTGATTCAGATTGACCTCGAGAACACCAAATGAATATTAGAACTTGTTTTTTAGGATGTGGTTTATGATACTTCTATATTATTTATTTTTTAAAATTACTTCTATACTTCTATAATATGATATTGCGCTTCAAGGCTCTTCAAGTTGGAATTTTATTTTCTCTAGGTGTATTTTATCTGCTCTTATTGGAAGATAGTGGTGAGATTAGGAATTCCCTGTAAGTGTTAACGAGGGAAGAGTTGTGAAGTTAAGGATTTAATTTGATTCCGTACTTCCATTCAGAATAGACCTTGCCAGTGATTCAGTTAAATTGCAAAGGCAGTACATAGCGCAATGTGTGGTAGGAGCACGTCAGTAGTTCGAATCCCAGTCTGTAAACCAAGTCTGGTACTTTAACTGGAGATGGGTAGAGGGACGACCCATTATCCACCGAGTTCAAAGGTGAATAGAGCAAAATTAAAGGTTTATCTTTTTGAGATGACACTCTCCTAGAATTATCCTCTTTTCAGCTTTGAAATTCGGTGGATAATGGGTGTTCACTCTACCCTTCTCCAATTAAATACCAGAGTTTAAAGATTATATTTTGAATAGATCTTATCTTTACATTTAGATCACACAAAGAACCTTGACTCAAGTGAGTTGAGCTTTTCTATTATATAGTTTAAATAGCTAGCTAATGTGATGGTTAAAGGTACGTCCAAGTACTTTTGAGATGCTCTCAACCCTCTACCGCAATCTGTCTCAGAGGGCACATTTTGTTGCTCCAAAATTTGTTTCCTCTCTCTCTACCTCTTGGTGCTGCTTGCTCTAGGTTAAAACAAAGGGGTGTACCTCTCAAAATGTTACTCAAATCTGGTAGACCTGAAAATATGTTGCTACTAGTTTTAGATACAATAGTTAAATACAATAGGGACTGCCGGAGTCAGTGATGCATTTTGAGTTTGTGGAGGCTGATGTTCCAAAAACAGCAACACACCAAAGGATTCCCATAAACGGGTTCTGGGGAAGGTAGAATATACACATACCTTACCCCGTACCTTTGCAGGGTAGAGGGACTGTTTCCAATAGACCCTCGGAGACTGATTTTCCATTTTAAGAAATTCATCTCGAGTAACAAAATCAGATGAATCTACAAATTGCAATTAGTAAAATTCACATGGTTCCTTGCATCCCCAGTATGCATTCATTCCTTACACAAAGTTAGCAAGTCCCCAAATGAATGGTATATAGTAGATTGCTTCCCACATTTTAATGTGTTCAATTCTGTCCAATTTTTATCATCAGCCTACTGTCTATTCCCTCAAAGATTCATTCATTTTGGCTTTAACATTTTCAATCATTGTATCAAAAGTTCCACAATGTACCTCACTGTTCCTGGATGCTCAAATGCTTGTCCTCTGTTTCTTTATAGTAGACCTGCTTCTCCAGTTTTCTTCCTTGGACCATCCGCTTCCATCAATGTCTCCGAAAGAGTTCTGTTGATTATCTTTTCTTACAATTATCGGTGGAATCATTGGTCCGGGTTGTTTTTTGCATTCCAAATCAACATTGCTACTGTTGATGGAAACCACATCTTCTTCTATTTTTTGGCTTAGAATGATAACCCCTGATATTCACATTGATCTGATTAGCCACATTTAGAAGTTACTTTGGGTAGATGACATGAACCAAGAAAATTTTGTTAGTATGATTCTAGACATATTGTTATTTGGGACCAATCTAGTACTAACAAAATTTAGAGTTGGTCGAGCCTTGCACCACATATTTTTAGCCTTAGGGGTCGTTTGGTGTGAGGGATAAAAATATATAGTGATGGGATAAAACTTTTGTATCTTGTTTGGTTGCCATGTTTGGGATAACTTATTCCACCATTTATATTATAGTGATAAAAAGTTGGGATAGATTATCCTAGGATAGCTAACCCCAGGATAACTTGTTCCCAACCAAACGACTCCTTAATTCTACATTTTAGCTAGTTTGCATCAAATGGGCAGTCTATTTCCATTAAAGATTTGGAATTTTGAGAAATGCTAAAGTTACCTCATCATCGACATCAGAAAGGGTGTAGAGTTCGTTGGTTTTTGCTGATGAGTAATCAATAATGTTGCCTATTATAGTGTATATATATTGGTGTTCTCATCTAGGTTATTATAAAACTCGACTAAATCCCCATAAAAGTTAGCTCCTTGCAAACTCCTCCCATCTCTAATGGTTGAGACATTTTCTATGTCGTCTTCAGGGTCAAAATCCATTCCTTTTCCCTCAACTGGGGTTTTACTAGCGTGAGACCTTGTGTCATTAGAATGAAGTTGACTTAGATGAAGTAGAGTTTTGTGCCATGGTAGAGGAGAGTAGAAGATTGTTAGCGAGAAAACAGAACTCTGGTTGGCGATATGTTGATTTCGATGGAGAATAGAGAATTTTGGTGATCTAAACGTTAAAAATCGCTTTGAACAAATTCCCCCCTCTTAAAGTCTTATATTGACATGTTTTCCCTAAAAATAATAGCTACAAATGCATCTAGGACAAACAAAGATGCATTGGTTCGTGGGTTAAGGAGCAAGAGGTGGAAAAAAACTCTACAACCTTATGATGTCAATGATAAGGTAACTCTAGCATCTATCACAATTCCAAATATGAAAGGAACACTATGCCCATTTGGTGCAAACTGACTAAAAGGTAACATTAAGGGTACAAATATGTGTTATAAGACTTGACCAATTCTGAATTTTGTTAGAAGTAATTGGTCCCAAATACCAACATTTCTAGAATCTTTACCAACAGAATTTCCTTGATTTGTGCCAGCTATTCAAAGAAACCTCTTAATGTGGATAACTAGAAAAAAAAGTATGGTCTTATCAACAATAACAAGGTTGGTTTTGAGTGGTGAGTTTTACCGGGACCAATAATACTTGACAATGTCAAAAAAAAAAGTAATCAGTTAATCTCTTTGGAGGAAATAGATAGTCAGAGGGAGAAGAAGATCCACTATACAGAAATAGATGACAAGTATTTTTGTCTCTAATACCAGCTAATGCCATTCCATCTACTTATACACCTGCTCTTATATCCTCACAATGTGTTCTTTCCCACTGCAACAGTGCAACTACCCTTGCAAATCCATGCTTGCCTTTGTATTCCTTGCCACTGGAGGATTTTGTTCCATACGGAAGCAGATATCTCACACTAATCTTCACTACACCGAAAACATATCAAATTATCTACCATACCCCAAAGAACTATTTTTACTCTTGTATATAACTTGCCATAAGCTACCAGCCTAAAGATGAATATCCACCTTGGACAGCCATGATTGTTACGTACTAATCTTTTCCTAGGCACCTTGAAGAAATCCCTCTCAGCTTTAGATGCATCTTTTTTTATGGAGAAAGCTTGCATCTGCAATAGATCACTGCCCAAGTAACCAACATCTTCAAAGTGTTTCATGGCCTTTATGATATTTTTTGCACCATCAAGGAAGCCTGCTTAGTATTAATTTAGTCATGCCGTCCTACCCGCCCCGTATTATATATGAACCTGAACTCAAAGTTTGTCCTTTGTACACAGCTTACACAATAGTTCGCATAATGCTGCTCTATACCAAGTTAGGATGTCAAGATATTTAAGCCACCAGCTGATTTTTGGATCACAGAATTTGTCCCAAGCTAAAAAAGCAGATACTGCAGAACGTCCCGTCCATAAGAACCTCCTGCATACTGCTTTAATTTGTTGAACAATCTTCTTAGGTAAAATAAAATCTGAGGTCAAAACATTTGTATTGAGAACATAACACTTCGGATCGGTCCTTCTAAAAAAACAAACACTTCTGATCAGTTGTACTATGGCTGCATAAAACAAGAACTTCACTGTTTATCTTGTAATTCCACACACTCATTTCTCTGAAATATTGGAGCTAATTATAACTTCCCTTTAATGGTTTCTGGAATCCTATATGTGAGGTCAGCTACCACGATCTTACTAATTTCCTTCTTGCTCAAGGCATATGAAAATATTTCAGTTGAGGAAAATTGTGATGCTTTACAGAACTCTGACTTTGTTTTCACGTTCACATACTTCTGTAGTAGTATATGTGTGTAATACAAAAATATATTGCAGTCTATATTTTCTTGGGTGGCAATGAGGATAGGAGTAGCAAGGGTCTTGGGTAGGGGATAACTTCTTTCGTGGCTATTGTTTTACCAGTTTCTTGTTTCATCCTTCATTGTTTGGTCTTGCAGCAAGGCCTTGGAAAGAGCCAGTAAGAACAAGCCGATTATAGATGCCATTGGCGAGCCCATTGTTAGAGGTCCTTGGTACAATGCATCACTAGCAGTAGCTCACCAAAGGCAATCTGTATCATGTACATTTCCTGTCTCTGGACCCCAAGGCACCGGAATTTTTCAGCTGAAGGCAGTTCGTAATGGAGGTTGGTTCTGTTCCTTAAATTCTACTTTGAGCAGCCATTCTCCATCTTGTTTTTTGTTTCAGAAACATGTTCTGAAATTTGGTCATCCTTTATTCTACTTTTTCAACTCCAGAGATATCAATTGTGAATATTTAAGCCGTAGTTGTTAGTCATGGTGGTGATAAGTTCAAAACGCTCCTGCAAAGATCCAAATCAATGCCATTATCAACAGAGAAATCTATTGAGTAAAACAGTTACTCCCTCCGTTTCAATTTGTTCGTCTTACTTAATATTTTAAGTCATTTAAAAAAGAATGTCTTTTTTCATTATTGACATCTTTTTGGTTTCAACTTTCCATGTGGCATTTTTAAGACCACAACATTAAAGGACATTTTGATACATCGTACGTATCTTTTGTTTAAGATCACAAGAAATAAAAACCTTCTTTACTTCTTAAATTTCGTCATTCAAAACCAGGGAGTATATTTTTACGGTCGTCTGTCTTTTAGTTGTAACACAAAACAGTGTCTTTAGATTGCTTAGCTTCCAATCGAGAAATGAGGATACTGGAGTGTGACTAGCTATTCCTTAATAATGAGGAGTTCCAAGAAGTGGTGTTTGTTAGTTTTTTTGTATGAAGTGTTGTCTAACTTCATTCAAAAACGGAACTTCAGAATCAAATTTGAAAATCATTTATATTTTTGATCATTTCTTAGATTCCGTTGAATTGTGTAGAATCCATTTCCTATTTTAAAGCGAACAATTGCCTTTAACTCATTAGCTCAACTTTACTGTAGAGAAAAGATTAAAAGAGAAAAATGGTTTATTGTGTGCATAAACTTGTTCATAATTGTCTCTACATACTTGTTCTACATATTTAACTAGTACTGCTGTTTAATATTTGGAGCAGAGGACAAATGGTCATCATTTTTACGGGCAAGCGACTGGGAGATACTCATTATGGAAGCTCTCGTCCATGTCCCGGGGAATGAAGAGAAGCAGCAAACTTTTCGGATTAAGGTTTCAGATTACGTACCTCCACCAGCTAGTAATGCATGCACGGATTGCATACCTCAGGAATCATCGGGTAATGTGGATAAGAAATGACCTAGATTCGTTCTTCCATGGCTCCGAGGGGATTTTTTCTTTCTCCATATTCACATCATAAGAAGTATGTATTTAGGACCCTTTGATTTTTTTCCAGTTCCAAGGCACCAAATCTATATATTTCCACATTAGATCGCGTAATTGGTGATTCTTTTATATGTTGAAGCTATGTTATTGTCAAAAGTCCCTTTCCAGAGTAGCTCCGGAACAATTAGGAGATTCTATACGGAGTTTTGCTTGGAGAGGAAGAAGAACACCATTATAGAGGGATCAACGTGTAAACTTGATCTGTATTTTGGTTTACTGGAATAAGCTCATCATCAAACTGTAGATTTTGGCAAGAAAAGGTAAACTTTTCTGTGGATTTTAGCTTATACAATAATTGGTTTCAATGTTGTTCACTTGAAGATGAGTAAAGTTCATTTGCATTTTTTTTCTGCTTTGATTTAAAAGTCAATTCTTGATTTTCTTTTACCATAGTATTCAGCGTGACTCGAACGCTCAACCTATTTGTTTATGGTGGTGAAGGTGTTCAATTATTTGAACAAGCCTGAATAATCATATGATTAGAGTAGTTAAATTAAGATAATTTTGAAAATGCTTAATTGTACTCAACTCGAATTTAATTTAAGTGTCTTATTTTTCTTTTTAGTGTATTTTAAAACAATGTAACTTTTAAATCCACATATTCAAATAGCATTTTGGTAGATAAAACACATTTTCAGCTTAAAACTATAGAATTCAAAAGTTTTCAATTATTTTTATTAAATCTTTATGCTTAGTCAAATTAACAAACATAAATCGAAACAAAGGAAGTAGTACGAGGAAATGATATGTTATGATCTCTTGCAATTTTAAATAGAAGAAATCGATTATTTGGATCTCTTATACATTATTTTTATAACTAAAAGACATCTCTAATAAAAAGAAACATGAACTAGGCTGTGTAGTGGACTAGTGGTTGAATAAGTCATTAAATAAAAGCTAATTAGGTGTGAACTCTATTTCTTTGACCAAATTTAATTCAATTTAATTCTAAACTTTATGTCATATGAAGTTTCCTAAAAGTGACAAAATGATATGTTTACAAGCCAATCAATTTCTTCATAACAAGGTTTAGAATAGTAACGTTTCATTAATCATCTCACAAATATTTCTTTTTTATGTTTTGATATTCCATCTTATATTCTGTATTTTCATTTTGAATAAGTCAAATTTACATTCTATACGTTTATTTACAATAAAATTATTTTATTATAGAGTTTAATTTTTCCAATTTTAAAATTTCGATCGAGAGTAAAAAAATTCTATCTCAATATTTATTACTTTCCTAAGTCAATCGTCTTACTTGTAAATTATCAAGTTGATTGTCTACAAGATTAAGGTCAAAATATCTAAATCACATAATATCAAGACAAAAACTTGATTTTAAAAAATTCAAAATATCATAGAGTATATTTTTCTCATTTGCTTTCCGTAATAATTATTTTTGAAAGTAATTAACTTTGAAAATCTAGCTGAAGTATACATCCACATATTTCAATATTATAATTACTTAAATTAACTCTTTTTTTTTTTATTTATGAAAGAAAAATTTAAAAACTTATAAACAAAAAATTACAAATATCCAGCTTGAAAGCGTGAGATTCCCTGAAAAGAATAAGATCATAGAATCAGTTGATGTATGATTTGACAATTTGTCAATTGCAAGTAATTTTTGTTTTTATTTTTATACTCTACTCATTTTAGGGTCTTAATTAATTCGAATTTACGTGATTTTTTGTTTCATTTTAATCATCGATTTAGCTTTTTTCATATTTATTTATATAATGGTCATTATACTAAATATGATTGTTTTAAATTAGTAAATATTAATTAATTTTTTAATATATCTTTTCAATTAATTCTTTTTTAAAATGTTCACATTTGTTTGTTTGTAAAATTTGTAAGAAATTTTTTAAGAGGTGAATTTGCAAAATTATCGATAGTGATGAAGTATAAGCCCTGACGATGAAAGATGATGACAGAAAATCAAAAGAAAATAGTATCAAGAATGACCGAAAAGGTGGAACAAATAAAATTGATCATCAAGAGGTAATATTCATTTATTGAATTACCTATAATTTCTTAAATATCATGTATAACATAAAAAAATTCACTAATATATTCTTTTTGTCCCTAATTACTTATCAATTTTTTTCTTTTTAAGTTGTTCCTAATTACTTGTCAATTTGACAAATCAAGATAGGACAATTTTTTTTTTACCTATTATATCCTCAATTAATTACTTTAAAAAAAAATAGAACTTTTTTGAAACAGTTAATTTTTTTTAATTCACTCACGTTATAATTAGTAAAGGTAAAATGACAAAATCACTACATCAATTATTATTTTTTTAAGGGAAAATGCACAAGTACCCCCTCAACCTATGCCTGAAATCTCAAAGACACACTTATACTATACCAAGGTACTATTATCCTCCAGAACTTATTTTATAAGTAATTTTCTATTCCTTTTCGGCCTACGTGGCACTAACTTGGAAAAAAAAGTCAATCAGCGTTGGATCCACAACATAGTGTCACGTAGACTGAAAATGGATAGAATATTATTAATAAAATAAGTTCAGGAGGATAATAGAAATACTTGTGCATTATCCCTTTTCTTAATAAATGTCAATTTAAAAGTGCATAAAATAACTACGAACATAAAAAACAAATTGAAGGGAACATAAAAGAATTATAAATACAAAACATAACGTATAAACTTAAGACATTTAATTAAAAGTGACATAATTTTATCTATCTTCGTAACAATCATAAATAAATACAAAGAATTAAAAGATGGTTCCCCACTATACCTGTCAACTCACTTATTGTCTTAAAAGACTAACTAGAATCTCTTTGAATTCTTCCACCACCATTTTTGAATGTCAAATTCCATCAACCATATAATCTCACACAAACCTTATTATATAAATTTCTTCAAATAATATTTATTTGTTCTTCGATACAAGGAAAAATAAATCGAGATAGATCGATGACGACCGTCTTTGGAATAATGGAAGTTAATCTTGTTAGCGCTAGAGGTCTCAAAAACAATGAATTTTGGGGTATTTATTTTATTTTTCATATCTCTTTCGTTTAAATTTATTTTTTAGTCTTGTTGATAGAGATGAATTCACGATTTGTAATTTATACGTCTTGATTATCATCATTATTTTTGCTTATTAGATTTAATCATCAAATGGAAAAAAATTCCGAATTTACCTTTGAATTAAAGAAGAAAACAAGATTCATGTATCAAATATACTTAATTCTATCTGATTTTTGTTTTAATTTTATAACTAGAAAAATAAATTAATTTTTTTTTACCTGTCAGTCAAAAATGATATATTTGAAGTTGTCAACTAAAATGTAATAATCTACTAACTAAATACTCGATCAATATTAAATCTAAACTCATAAATTTAATATTATAATGAATTAATACTAAAACTCATAAAAAATAAATTCATTAATTTTAAATTCTGAATCCGTCTCTATTATCTTTTTATGTTTGATTACTTTCATTTTTATGTTTGATTACTTTCATTATACTTGTGTGCACATGATTTAGGTTTATTTATTTATTAAAAAATGTATGTGGTGTTGTTGTTATTGTGTAGGTGGTGGAATAGATCCATATGTTTTGATCCAATATAGAGGTCAAGAACGCAAGAGCTCTACTATTCGAGGTATTCGTTGATAAATTATATATCTCCATCCTCCTTTTCTGTATATTATTATTAATTAAACACGCCGAATTCAAAATTTAAACGCTACAAGTTCAACTTAAATTATGAACTTAGACCTACTAATACTATTTGTTACAAATTTAATGAATTTGTATATGTATAGAAAAAATATGATTTTTATCAAAAATATTAAATTTGAATGAATCTAACGTCGCAACTCACGTAACCGTAAAAGATGGATATTGACTTTAATTGGACTTTGTAGCCGACTCTACGCTAATAGTTTGTTTGATCAAGTTTTCAAAAAGTCAAAATATTTATTTTATAATGTTTAAGTGTTTGACCAAACTTTTAATTTTAACGACGTAATTGATTTTGTATAATATTTTTTTCACTTATAAAAGCAGGGCAAGGTAGTAAACCAGAATGGAATGAGAAGTTCACATTCAAGATAGAATATCCCTCAGTAGATGGACAATACAAGCTTATACTTAAGCTCATGGATCATGATACATTTTCTTCTGATGACTATCTTGGTGAAGCCACGTGAGTAAATTTTATTCGTTGAAACTCGAATATTGATTAAAATACACATCGTAAATAGCAAGGGTTCTAATTTTAAGATCGAGTTGGTTAAACAGGAGATATGATTAAAATGAGCCCAAAATTTATGGTTGTTACATTCTTCTTTAAATGTGGGGTTGGGGGGTTGGGTTGTCTCATGCTCAAAACCTCATGTATGTTTTTTGGTCAAGCTCGTTGCACGAGGTTGCTCAGTGAGACCATCTCTTTTATGTGGTGTTGAACTATTATATTGAAATAGTTTTTATCTTGTGTGCATTTTAAGAATAGTGACTGTGTATTTTTATATCGATAATTTCTTGAAGGTTTAATTGATTGAATGAATTTTGTACATATTGTAGTATCTACTTGAAGGAATTTCTTGAAGTGGGATTGGAGAAAGGAAGAGCTGAAATTCATCCTAAAAAATATAGTGTGGTGGGGAGTGATCAATGTTATTGTGGTGAAATTCAAGTTGGTATCACTTTCACCCCAAAGGTATATATTCTTTTGATACATCTACGTTAATTTTTAAAGATTTATGATTATGTGATATCAAGAATTTAATTACTGATCCGATTAATTCTAATAACTTGTGGTATAAAATTTAAAAATATAGCTACTTTTTAATTTTTGTCATGGAATGTGAAACTCTAGAATATTGTTGCGAAGTTTCACATTTTGCAAAACTGGACTCGAAATGTGGCTAGAGTATACGCTATTTCTATTGTTTTGTGCCACATAGGGCCCATTTCACATCTCCAAAACTCGAACGTGAGATCTCTACTTAAGATAATTGTAAAAATCTTATTCGTCACACTACACCCTTTGGTGGTGTCTATACTCTTTTCACGTTGAGGGAAAAAAAACTTTTTAACATGATGACAATTTTCAAATCTTGGACAACCAAGTTTTTATTTAATCGAAACTTTATTATATAATTTTTAAATATTATAAATTGTTAATTATTTTGATTTATAGTACTTCTTATGTAATTTTTAGATATATACATAAATTCATTGTCAAACTTCAGAAAAGGGATAATTTCACTTAAAATGCTAATGTAATGGTCCATGGTATGTTTAATTATTTGACAGAAGGCAACTCATGATGTGGAAGAAGAATATGGTGGATGGAAGGAGAGTAATGATTACTCATGAGTAAACTATAAAGGAGGATGTGGTTTTGCGGAGAGATCATGAATTCACGTACATTATAATTTACTCTATTAATTCGATCTCGAGTAGATAGCTAGCTTATTGGTATGTTTATATATTATGTTTAAGAGATTGTTTATAACCAAATGAAACAATTAGGGATGACAAACATTGTGGGGCGGGTTAAGTTATAGCCCGTACAAATTTCAACCCGGTTTGCATTATGTATCATATTTTTTGTCTTTTATAAAACTTTGTTATTTAAATATTCATTAAGTTAAAATATTTTTGGATGGTGTTTAAGAAAACATGATCAGGATAATTTAAAATCTTTTTTATGGTTATTGCGAGTAATGTTTTAATTATTTCTCAAATTTTTTGACTCACTCTTGCTAAATTAAAAAGAACAACTTTCACAACAAACACAAAAATTATATTTGTATGCTATAACTATAGTTTATATAATTGCGCTTCAATTCATAGCAAACTTTATGTTTGCTATGTCTATTATATGTATATTTTGTTATAGATATATACAAAAGAAGCAATTGAACGATCTGTTTCGATATACATATACAAAAAGAATCAATTGTAAAAATTATGTTTGTATAAAGCAATAAAAGACAGAAAGACAAAAGAAAATTGGCAGGGAAGATATTTATATGTATAATCATAAGTATATAAGATGAAAATATATGTATTTATAGTTGTATATATAATTTTCTCTCGCTTTATACAAACACAAACACAATGTATACATTTGTATTTGTATTAAGTGAGAAAGGCGAGTGAGAGTGGCGAGAGAAATCTGGGAGTGTGGTGAGCGAGCTTTGGGAGAGGGGAGCGAAGGGAACAAAAATATATGTATATATACAATTTTCTCCGCTGTATACAAACACAACACATTTTATACATTCGCGTTTGTATAAAAACGAGACAGGCGAGGGAGAGACTGCTGAGAGAGGCGAGCGAGATTCACCAGGGAGAGAGGCTAAATAACAACAGCTTACTACGAGGTAGACTCAAATCAAACTGTTATCATGATATTTAATTTAAATTAGTAATTTGCTATATACATTTTCCCACTAAAAGTGCAAAAATTGAAAATCCCAATTTTTTAAAAAAATATGGGAATTTTTTTATTGGCACAAAAACTTTTCATCTTTTTCTTTCTCTTTGTTTTGTTGTCTTACCCAATATAGTTTCTTCTCCATTGAAAAAAAAAATATGGGAATTTTAAAAAAATATGTGATTTTTTTTTGTCTTCTGCAATATGTGAATTAATAGTTTCTCTTCCTCTTTCTTTATTTTCAACTCTGTCCACTACTTTCATTTCACCAGTATTTTAGTAATCTACATAGTCTAACACCAACATCTTATTATTGACGTCAATTTCACAAATATAATTTTTCTTGAATTTTGAATGACTCGTTTGACTTATTAATTCTCACAAGGTATATTTGAAAGGTGGGAGTGGAGGGGAGGGGGAGGGGAAGGGAGGGAAGGGATTCGAAAAAAATAATGTGATATTATTGATTCTTCTCTAAAGTTATTTGAATTTGAGGATATCTACATGTTCATATAATTAAAGTGTTAAAATAAATTTTTCTGTCAAGTTCACAAGAGAATTTAGTAAATTTTCTTTATTAATAAATATAAAATAAAATTAACCGAATACTTTACCATGTAATTTTTCATTGGGTAATTGTGAGATATTTAATCAAATGTGTATCACATAAAAATAAGGTGTCCAGCCACTTGAAATTTGCCCTTTTGTTTCAAATACCTGTGTCACACAAGTTAGCAAATTAACAATATATACCATGGAGTCTTCAAGAATTAGTTTGCCCCTATTTAGATTAATAAACATTGATGATATATTATTGTGGGTTGGTGCAGTGGCGGAGTCAGGATTTTCAATAAGGAGATTTAAAATTTGAAGAAGTAAACATATGAACTAGTCGAAGGGAGTTCAACATCTATTATATACATCTAAAAAATAATTTTAACCATGAATATATAGTAATATTTTTCGCCGAAAGGGTTCATCATATGCTGGCTCCGCCCCTGGGCAGGCGATAAACCTTGGCATGTATCAGAAGGGATACTTTGTCCACAATTATAAAATTAATTTTTAATTATTTATTTACTACTATTTGTATACTACTCCCATGTAATACTCATTTTCCTAGAAGATAATTTTTTGTTTTGGTAACTCTTCGATTTTATTTTTTCACGTAACATGTTTAGGACGTATGATCTTATAACATTTTAGCATATTCTACATATATTTAATTTCATATTTCTTCGATTTTAAACGATCTGAAATAATTAGTTTTATGAAAAGATTCAAATAATTTTGAGTTTTAAAGTGATTATTTAATAATATTTTAAATAATACATATATTTTATATAATTACGTCTATAATTAGTATAATTTTATGAACATTGGAAAATCATCTCAAAAAATTTTACATTAATTACTTTAGCTTAAATAATGATTATATTTTTAAAATTATTTGGTTGGTTATTTCATATTGCTAAGTTTATCGAATTAACCAATTAGAGTCAATTTAGCTAAGTTTTAAACCCATATGGCTATTTTACTATTGCAATGATAGCCACTTAATTCAATTTCGAGAAACCAGGCTAGGCTTATTTTTCAATTAGCCCAGCCAGCCTACCCAACTTTCCAGCAGCCCAGCCAAACAGCAAATAACCAAATAGCCAAACAACAGCCCACCAACAGTACAATATTGAAAAAATTGAATACAATATTGAAAAAATTGTATATAATAACGAACTATTAATTCAAATTAAATGCTATAAATATACTTTGATTTAATTGTACCCTATAACAAATTATTGCTATCTTCGCCTCTCTCCCTGGTGGAATCTCGCTCGCCACTCTCGTTTGGTGGTAGTCTCGCTCGCCTCTCTCGCTTTTATACAAACACAAATGTATAAAATGTGTTTGTATTTGTATAAAGCAAGCCGAAATTGTATAAATACATATATTTTAGATCCCCTCCCTCCCCTCACCCAGATCTCTCTCTCCACTCTCCCAGATCTCGGTCGCCACCCTTGACTCTCTCGCTTATACAAACAGAAACGAAATGTATAAATTATGTTTCTGTTTGAATAAAGCGAGATAAAATTGTATATATACATGCAAATACATTTATCTTCATCCTTACACTTATAATTATACAATACAAATATTTCCCTACACATTTTTCTTTTGTCCTTCTCTCCTTCTCGTTTTATACATACATAGATTATACAATTGATCTTTTGTTACAACTGCTTTCTTTGTATATGTATAGCGAAATATACATATTAATATGTTTGCTATGAATTACAATTATGCAAGCTATAGCTATATCATACAAATATGATTTTATGTTGCTATATGTGAAAGTTACTCAATAATATTCACCCAAAATAACCCAGCCAAAGAAATATAGAGTCATTAAAAGAGCAACTTTCACATATAACAAATATAAAAATCATTTTTCTATACTATAGCTATAGTTTGCATAATTGTGTTCCATAGCAAACATATTAGCTATATCAATTATATAATTTGTGTTGTATAAAGCGAGAAATAGAGAAAGACAAAAAAAAACTGGGTAGAGAAAGATCGTATTTGTACAATCATAAGTGTATAGGAGGAAATTTATATGCATTTGTATTTGTATATACAATTTTCTCTCGTTTTATACAAATGCAAATGATATGTACACATTTGTGTTTGTATAAAGTGAGAGAGGTGAGCGAGATATGGGAGAGGGGAGAGAGGGGCGAAATAACAACAGTTTGTTATGGGGTAAGGTTAAATCAAACTACGATTATAATATTTAATTTAAATTAATAGTTTGCTATTATATATAATTTTTCCTTAAAAGAAATCGGTTTATATAGTCAAGGTTCGAGTTTGAAGCTTTCATATTCAAGCTTTTCCTCTTGATGCACAAGGACAAATTTTCATTTATACATGAAAAAAGACGTTAAGGCTTCTCATAGGGTTTTGGAGAAGGTAGGGTTTCACTATGAACGTTCACTAACATTGCATGGCAACTTCAAGGATTATGGAAATAAGGTTGATTTAGTAGTTTATAGCTTCATTTGGAATAAAACCAAATCTAGCTAACATATAAATTTGATATGATGATTCAAAATATGTTTTATTATAAGCGAAGAATGTATGAAGGAGAGATATCCAACACTGAACCCTAGGAAACTTCTTTATTCCCTTAGTATGGACGACTTAATTCTCTCTAGTTCTTGCTTTCGATATCCCATCATGAAATGGATAAGCTTTTTTCCGATTACTTGAGCAAGATCTAATTTTAAAACTTTAATGATCGATATTGCAACCACTTATATGCACCGACCAAAAAGAATTAAAACGAATATGCTACTTTAAAATAACGTCAATCAAATAAAAGTGATTCGTGACAAGCTCATTTTGCAACATCTTAATAAATTAAGACAATGATTTGTTGTTCTTATAATATGATCTCCTTAATCACAAAGATTGATGGATTTTTCGTTTATAGAAAAATATTATGAAAATTTCGAACATGTTATCATGAAAATATTTGATAGATATTTCTTTTTATGTTAATGTCACATGAATCGAACTCACATAATCATTGTGTTTCATTTTATTAGGAATTTTAAAGTTGAAGGTGTGATTGTTGCCTGTGTTATGAAAAATCAGAAATTACTGGTTGTAATAAATCATTCAGAAACACGAAGTAACTTAGATTTTTAGAACCAGTAAGTAAGATGAATAGAAATTTATTTATAAAAAATAATTGAATCTGTAAAAAAATTACCAGAATCTGGAACTCTTTTCAATAATTTAGGAAGAAAATCAAGTTCACTGAATTCACAGTGTCCCCTTAAGGAAATTATTCCCCTCTAGTATCCGAGGTTTGATTTGGAATATACTTCCCAGGGTAAAATGATCTGAATCAGTAGAGTATAGATACCAAAAACTCTATTGCCAGCGAATCAATCCACAACAGGAAAGTACACAAAGAAATATGTGTTTTTTTAAGAAGAAGGAAGATCAGAAAATTCGTAGGGAAATATTCTGAAGACTGAATGGTATTTATAGGCAAGAATAATTTATTCTGAAAGGTTGCAACCCTTTCAGAATTGACACGACCATTAATGAAAGGTTGCAAACTTTCAAATGGTATTGACTGTTCCTGAAAGTTGCAACCTTTCAGAACAGTCATGGCGGGAATTTCAAATATAACGGAAATTAAAACGGGTCACGCGCGTGGATTCGAGTCGGGTCGGGTTAACTAAAAAATTGAAAACATTTCGGTTAACTTCTGTTATCTTCGATTGATCATTTGCCAAAGCCAAAGCCGAAGCGAGCGACGATGGCGCGAGGGGGCTCCCTCTTTCCAACCCTTTTAACAATTAATAGGAGTGTTTATTTATTTAAATTCTCCTATTTTCATTTCCATTACCGATGAGGGACAATTGCCTTTTTCATTAAAGCATTAGAGGACTTTTCAAGTTTCCAACCTTTCAAGTTCTAAATTTTTCAAATTCCTCTCCTTCCCTTCATTTTACATCAATTCTTGTTACATACCCAACAGAAGGTGGGACACAATTCTATTTGGCCATTGACTGGGATGTTTTTTTTTTAAAATGAAGTAACATTTGAAAATAAAATAATAGTAATAATCTTGAAGTGTTTTTCAAAATTCCAAATACAACTAAAAATTATTTCATGACCAAAGAAGAATTCTGGATCATAGTCTAAATATAGCTATTTCCCTTTCTTGAGTAATATTTAACTTGCTTAACTCCATCATACTAAACTCTATTGTATTCAATAAAACAACAATAATAAATATAATCTATTTTTGTCAATTATCATAACAAAAACTCAAGTAATTAAAAGGTTGTACATGTTCTCATACCTGTTTGAGAATTTATTTTATATAATTTCAGATATATGGATTAACCATTAAGTTCAAAATATGGATAGATAAAATTGACATTGACAAGACTACTAAGAACTGAGTGATGAACGAATTAAAATGAAATTAGAAAATGTTAAGAAAGGATTTAAAAAAAAGGAATTTATTCGGTGCGATTTTCTCAAAAGAATATGATATTATATATATTATGTGGTTACATATATATAAGACCATGTCACTGTTAGTTTGGGAAAACTTCATTTACAAAAAGAAATACAAATATTCCTAACTTATCGATAAATTTTTGTACTAACTTTGTTTTTGGTGGTTTTAAATTTTTTCCTTTAATTTTTATCTTTATTACTTATATGGGCTAAAATATCCTTTACTATGATCTTAATTCATTGGGCACAATTAATTTTAGAAAACTTTTATCTTGAGTATATTTTTTGTCACTGAACTTATGCTTTTTTGTGGCAAAATTTGTGCAACTGAACTTATATCTTAAAACATAACTTGGATCACTAGTCGCTTGCCTATTAATAGTCGCTGCTAATAATATCTTTTAGTGTCAACTTAAGTCGCCGCAAACACCTGTAAATAGTCGCAACTAATAATATCTTTTAGTGGCAACCAAAATCGCCGCAAATCCTGTCAATTGTCGCCATTAGTAGTTCTAGTGGCAACTAAAACCGCCGCAAAAACCTGTCAATTGCCGCCAATTAATTGTGTCTTAGTGGCAATGAAGTCGCCGCAAAGACCTGTCAACTGTCGCCACTAATAGCGTCTTTAGTGGCAACTAAAGTTGCCGCAAAAATCTGTCAATAGTACTAAAAGTCACTTTTAGAGGCAACAAAAGTCGCCGCAAATATTGTCAATAGCCGCCACTAATAGTATCTTTTAGTGGCAACTTCTATCGCTGAAAATAACTATTTATTGTCGCCACAAATATGCATTTGTTGTCCACTAATAATATCTTTTAGTGTCAACTTAAGTCGCCGCAAAAACTAGCACTAATAGTGTGTTTTCGTGGCAACACTTATCGCTGCTAATACTTATAATAATCGCCACTAATAGGTTATTTTTAATGCCAACCTTTGTTGCTGTTAAGACCTATACTACTAAAGTATGTTCAGTTGCAACTTGCAACACTTTGTTGTAGCCAATACCTATAATTTTCTCTATGAAATATTTATGTGAATGACCCAACTTTAAACGATGGCCCAAGTACAAATCAATTATAGAAAAGTGACCATGCCCAGTTGGGCTCTATGTATCTGTGGCCTTTTTCACTATAAACCCAACCTAATCTATTTGAGGCTCATAAAATTTCATATTCTCTATTGTATTTTGTACATTTCGTTTTATATGATATATAATTTGAGTTGGTACATAGTTTAAGAAAAAAAAAGATTTTTAAAATAAATGATCTAAAGTAAGCTATATATATTCGTGTGACTATAAATTATTTCATTAAGAATATAATGATATTCTTAAAGTCAAATTATTATTAAATATAGAAATTTGTCATTATTCGACGGACTAAAATGAAAAGTCACTTATATAAATTGGGACACTGGGAATAACTTAACTATAGTAATTCGTAATTACAACTCCAATGCATCTTCCTCTACAAGGCTTCAAGAACAATATATAACCAAACCTATCATTATAAGCTACAATATTAAATGAGAATCTTAATAGATTAATTAGTCGATTTATCTAAATTTTCACCTTAACGTTGAAGGTTTAAATTCTTCGTCTTTTAATTTCGTTTACCCTTCCGCTACCCCAACTATAATTTTGTTTAGTTAATTTTAATTTTAAAGTAAATTAATTACTCAGTAGTCACTAATTATTGCATCATAATTAACTAAACTTACATACAAGTGTACTAATGATCGGCAGCATCAGGATGAAGTAGCTGATACTTTTAGCGAAGAAAACGCTGCCCGGACTGCCCGTAACGGCTGTAGAGAGAGATTACGGGCAGCTTTCCCTCAGTAACCACTAAGGAAGAGTTCATTCTTCAAGTTGATTATATTTACCCCATTTTTTGGTCTATGTTGATCAGACGGTCCAGAATGAACGCTGCTTTTGATCTTAGTTTCTCTACGATATAGCTCTGAAAACTCTCCGATCTGCTTCGTCGGAGCTCCGATCTGTATTTCCGGTGAGTTTATCAGCTCCGATTTGCTGAATTTTAGCTACTTCTGTTTTTTCTTCTAGAAAATTCCGCCGTTCAGTCGAAATATTTTTAGGAAAGAGTTCTTCTCCTTGTTTTCTGTTTTCCGGCTCCGATAGCTCAATTTTATCCACTCCAATATTTCCTTCTCGTTGTTTTCTGTTTTCCGGCTGTGATTAGCTGAATTTGGACGTTTATTTTTTCCTTTGTGCGGTTCAGTTTATTTGACAATTGATGAAGTTTGTTGAGTTCTCCGACTGCGATTTGGCGAATTCTCTTCTCTGCTCCGTAACGAGATAAATTTGTTGTTATCTGTTTGCCGGTTCCGATTAGCTGAATTTACTCTGCTTCAGTTTATTTTTCTTTCTAGAACCTTCTGAGGCTTAGTTTATTTCGAGTTATTTCTCTTGTTTACTTCGTTAAGTGATGAATTCTTCTCATTTTTTTCTGTTTTCCGGCAAAAATAAGTTCTCCGATGAACGGATTACATGTTTTCCGGCACAAAAGTAGTCGTCTTCTTCATTAGCATCTTTGAAATTGTCTTATCGTTTTCTGAAATTCTGTGTTTGGTCATAATCTAACAACTGAGAATTGATGGATGCAGCGATCTGAGTTTGTTGGTGTAGTTGTACCGTACCGTACTGATGGAGACAAGCGGAGGTTCAGTCTCTGTTGCCATGATTAGACAGAGTATGCTAACTTGCGCCGGTCAATCACTGGTAGCTTTATTTATTTCTTCACTGGTTAAAACTCACATTCTCACTCTCACCCAGGTACTTAAAATTAACTCGATTGATTCTTTTTATATTTTCATCACAATTTATTTTACATAGCTAAATTAACTCAATTGATTTTATATTTTTCGTCTCAATTTATTTTGAGATGGCTAGAGTTGTTTGAATTCAAAAGTAGAATTTAAAATTCTGAATCTTCGAAGATTTACCTAAATCACATATATATTTATATTAAAACAAACACATTTCATCAGTTTTGGCATATTTATTATTATAGAGTCAGTTGCTTTTCAAATTTTATTAAATTATTTTAGGCTAAATATAAATTTAGAAAAAGTCTTATGTCTGTGAGAAGCTATTTTGTTTTTCTTAACATGCGCCGGAGCCTGGATTTTTTCCTGGTTTGTAGTGATTCTGTACGTGTCATATATTTTTTTTTAAAATTTCTATCTTTATCCTCTTTATTTTATTTTCTTTTTAGAACATTTTTTCTCAATCTGTTCATTTTTCTATTATGAAAGATAGATATAATTTACATTAAATTTGTGTAACATAATTTACATTTTTTTTTATAATTTACAAGCTATTTCATTTAACATATAAAAAAAATAGCAATGAATTTCCTTTGATTTAAAAAAAGAAAAGAAAAATACAAAGAACTAGAATGTATTTTATGTGTTGGATATTTCCAATGGGGAGTGCAGTTGCATAAATTCAACAAACATTATTCTGGTCCACTTGAATGTGAAATATCTACAATTTTGTGAAAAGATAATAATGTCCAAAGGAATATTCCGTCTTTTATTCTCTTTGCTAACTTGAATAACCAACACGTCAGTTATCTGGTTGTTCCTGAAAAAAAAATCGAATCTGGCCCATTAGTTATTGGATCAAAAGATAAGCCCAATTAGCAACTCATTTGTGCTGCCCAGTAAATTGTACTTTGCACTAAGCTAAAAAATTATTAAGGGCCAGTTTTATTGGGATTTTAATTTTAAATGTTTGTTTTTATAATTAGGAGTACTTGAAGCTTCTTGAACAAAAGGCTAAAAAGGGAGATGAGCATCATGTTTCTTCCCCAAGCAAGCTTCTTGATGCTGAGGAAGACGGCAATGAGACAGGGGATGAGGATGGAGACGGAGATGAAGGTGAAGACTCGTCATCTGAAGATGGAGAAAATGTGAACAATAATCCAAACACAAATGACAGCAACTCCGAAAAACATCCTAGTGAAGGGGCAGGAGGTGCTGAAGAGAATGGTGAAGATGATGATGAGGAGGACGACGGTGGTGGTGAAGACGGTCCAGATGATGAAGAAGATGATGACGAAGATGGACCTGATGAAGGCGAGGAAGATACTGTGGAAGAAGAGGACGATGAAGATGAAGATGAAGAAGAAGAAGAAGATGAAGATGAGGAAGAAGAAGAAATTCAGCCACCAAAAAAGAGGAAGAAGTAAATTATCCACAACAGGCAATATCGAGGTCTGTTATGTTGACACTTGCTGAAACTTTGTGTCTTAATGCACAACTAGAGTACTACTACTACTTAAAAAACTCCTAACAGCAGCAATGTTTAGAGGATGTTTACTATTCATAAAAATCACTATGATTTGCTGCATAATGAGAATAGATCAAGACTTAGACAAAGACACAATTTTGAAGTTAATACAACAACAGACGTATTCAACTAGATTAATTAGGCAAAAAGTATAATACATCAGGGGAAGCAGTCTTGTTTCTGATAAGAACAAGTAAATCTTAAGATTATGTTGCTACCACTCTTCAAAAACAACATCAGAAACAGGTGTGTGTCGAATCCTCCAAAACCAGGACCTGAGCAGCATAATCTTAAGGTAATAATATCATCAGTTCTATTTCGGGATCAGAAGCGCTACCAACAGAACTGAAATTGTGAACATACTTGTTTCTGAGGATGAAAAGGAAGAGAAACTAATGCAAGATACTTTTAACACTTCATTTCTTCAAATTTAATAAGCTTTGTACAGGTGAATAAAATATATATACAAAGAGAAAACAGAAAGCTAATGGTACAAGCTGAACAATGAAAACCATACTCCAATGACAAAAATTCACTTAGAATAAAGATAACATACACCTCAAAACTTATAAATACGAGTCTTATCAAAGTGAGAAAGCATGAATTTTCATGCAAAAGGAAGCGACGGAATGACTTCTGAAAGTCATTACTTAAAAATATAAAAAATGAAGGAAAAAAGGAATAAAATGAATCAATATATATTCTATAAGAAAAACAAGCCTAATTAAGCTCTTAGTTGCGTAAACTCTTCACTTTTGATGCCAAATCCGTGTCGGGTTCTCCAAAAATATACTACTTTTGCCAAATCCAACACATACTATTGACATTTCTGAAGAGTTCGAGCAACATAGAATTCAATATCTATTCTAAAAGAAAAAACAAGCCTAATTAAGCGCTTTGTTGCACGGACTCCTCACTTTTTATGCCGCAACCGTGTCGAATTCTCCAAAAATACACTACTTTTGGCAAATCCGACACGCAACCATTGACATATCTGAAGAGTCCGATCAACAAAGAATTAGCTTGAACAAATTAAAACAACAGAAAAAATAAGACTTCTGTTTTTAAAAGAAAAAAAATACGACTGGCTAAGAAAAGAATCAAGATTGTGTATTAGTTAACAACAAAACTTCACAAAACCTAAGTCATCCTCGTAAAAAGTTGAATAACGTTAGGAGTTATTAAAACAGAATAAAGATATGAATAGGTAAATTTTTGAAAAAAAATATAAAAAACTTCTATTAGTAGTTAGCAATAAACATAGAAGAACCCCTACTCATCCTTGTTAATAGTTTAAATGATGTTTTAAAACTAAGCAAAAGACAATCTATACACACACACACACAGAAATTTTTTCATACTTAAAAAGCATATTTTACGCAAAGAGAATATGGCATACGATAAGGCCTAATAACGATATCAAGAAAATACTTGGCCAAATCAGAATATTGGAGCAAATATAAGAGCAAGATTTTTTTTCCCGACAAATCCACTTCAAAATAAGTCTAGACGGAATGTATCCATCAAAGAGAAGGGTAATGCAAACGGCATTATCCATCAAGTTCTATAGGAACTTGACTTATCAGTAAGAAGTATGGATTGTATGAAAGTAAAGATATAAGAAACATATGGCTACAATTCTGATAAAACGCAAGCCACTGGCAAACACTGACCCTTAGACACTCATCAGATGCTTCAATGACTTTGTTTCATCACGGTCAGGCATTGTTCATCTGCAAGATCATACACAAGTAAGCACCAGATAATAGATTTAACACGGGAGAAGGGGCTGGGGCTATGTAAAAGGTGAAGCGAAATCAAAAGGTCATTTAACTGATATAAAAAGAGAAGGAAGAACGGAAGCACAGACTTTTGGATACTCAAATTAAGAACACATTTTTGCATATTCAATTCTTGGTAGTAGGTTCAAGGTAATACAAGTATAATCAAGAGGGATATAACTTCTTTTTAAAGAAAACAATTTATCAATTAATTAACTCGTGCTCTCGTCCTTGCTTTACCTGGGCTCCCTAATCTCATGAAGAAAGGTGGAAAGTATCATAAGAGACCTTTGTTTCTAGAACATGCTAGTTTTTTCCATGCATATTGAATATGATAACAAAGAATTTAATATGTAATATGATAACAAAGAATCAACATCACGGATAACAAATGTTGTAGTTAGACTGGTTAAACATACCTTAGTCTGAAAGGTTTCTGCAGATATATGTCACATATTCATAGCACAAGGGACAGGGGAGGATCACAGGTAGCAAAGGTAGCAGGATAAAGGTTAACTATTTTCCGTTTTTACTACAACGCTTTACTCGTAATGACACTTTACTTGTTAAATGGTTGGAATTTTCTTTATCTTTTAACTCGTTCACATTTTTTCTTTCCTTTACTCCATATGACTACTTTCACCCCTCTTTTCAGCTGATATGTTACCCAGAGAGCATCTGGTTGTAGTTTGCTTAGTGAACTTGAGATTCTTTATGATGAATGACCATGGCTGTAGAATCTACATGTCATATATAGACACTAACTACTTATCGACTTTAGCTCACAATAACTGAATAGGTTCTAAGACAATTCGTTGGGTTTTGAGATAGATCAATCAACTAAGCCTCAATCCAAACTAGCTCGGTAGGCTATACGAGTTCTGTATGCCCATTTAATCAATTTACGACCATTTTACATCACTTATAACTAATCTAAAACAAATTCTAGGCGCTAGTTTGCAGAGGAAGCCCTGGGATTTGAAGACAACAAAGGCACTACTAGACGCAGATGTGAGTTAGTTGAAGTACTGACACTTCATCAGAAAATATTGTCAAAGAAGTATAAAATGGAAGGTATCATAAATAGAACGAGAGTGTAACATGGTTCAATGTTTGGTTTTGATGGTTTTGACCCTGTATACTTTGAGGTTGCTAGTTCGAATCTGGCTTGAATTTTTATTTATATGTTTTTTTCTATTTTGAAAAAATAACAACAAAAAATGTAAGTGACCAAGAATCGAACACAGGATACCTTGCTTGCAAAGAAGCGGAAAGATATGCATTGGACCAATGCACCAAATCAGGCTTTGCGTTTGATGGTGCACAATTAAATATATCATCCTTATTTAGGTATATACATGTATAATTTTTTTCCAAATTTAACGCCCGTGCACCCCCTCAGTCAAATGTTGGTCCGCCTCTACTAATTAGTAAGATATGCCAATTATAGCTGAATACTTGTGGCAACAAAGTAGGGCACTCAGAGACGAGAAGATCTAGGAAAAAGTGAAGAACTTTACTTCTACTGAAAGCAAAACATGGAAATAAGAACAAAAATAACATTGGTAACCTAGTCAGATTGCCTGTACAGATGTTCTAGCATACCAAATAAGCAAGTTTAGAAAATAGTAATAGTCACATGTAAGTAGAAGGAACAAATCAAGAAAATGTAGTTTATGGAAAGAATAGTCTTGATAGTTAGCAGAAATGATGATAGAAGTTCAAATAGTGAGACACTGTATGCAAATGTCTCCAAAGTAAGAATTGAATTAACAAAAATACTCTCTTTCCGTTCACTTTTACTTGTCTACTCGACCAGATCAACAGGAAAACAATCTTTCTTTAATGTCTTACCCTTAATATTAATCACTTATTTCCCTACAATTTTTTGAAATGTTATTAGTCATGGATGTTAAAACAAAATATGCACATCATTTATTACTACTACTACTTATTAAGGGGAGTGCAAAGTCTATCGTGGACAAGTAAGAAATGAACAAATGGAGTACAACTTTACACAAAACATAGTATCAAATAGAAGACCAAGTACCTGAAGTGCGGTGGGTAGCCACTGCTTCCCGGATACTTTGCAGACGAAGGTTGGCCAGCCTGGTTGTTTTGGTAGAGCTGCAATAAGCCGGGAGCCACTCCCCCAGTAGAACCACCCGCGCTGCCACCAACACCACCATATGGCGCTAAACCCCCAGTAGAACCACCTGTGCGGCTACCAACACCACCATATGCCCCTAGACCCCCAGTGGAACCACCTGTGCTGCTAACAACACCGCCATATGCCCCTAACACCCCAGTAGAACCACCTGTGCTGCTACCAGCACCACTATATGCCCCTAAACCTGAAACACCCCCTCCTACACTATCTAACATCCCACCATATCCTGCTGCCATCCCCATTCCACCACCCATTTGCTGGCCGAAACCACCAACTCCTGCAAATGGATTCCCATATGCTCCATAAGGATTAGCAAGTGCTCCACCATAAAACGGATTCATCATTGGCACATCCGTGTTCTGACCCAACATCCCCATACTGTGACCAGCAGCAACTGGAGCATACACACCTTGCCCTGGTGGCATTGCAAGCAGCGGCTGTTGTACAGCCTCCGTGGTGATACTAGCCGCTCCACCACCAATTTTCCCCTCAGCCGCCTTCTTACAATGCAATTGCCTCCCCTCAAAAATCTTCGAGGGTTTTTCCAGACATTTCTTCGCCGCCTCCACAGTTTTGTACACAAATAAGGCATACCCTTTTGATTTCCCAGTTGATGGATCAAATCCCATTGGTCCAGCTTCAATTTCGCCAAACTTAGCAAAAAAGCTCCTCAATTTCTCCGAATTAACTTTCTTTGGCACGTTACCCACATATATCTTCCGGTTACCGATTTCATTAGTCCCAGAAACCGCAGTCTCTTTCATTGAAGCCAACTTACACGAAGCTAAACGATTGTTGATCATCTTCTGAGGCTCTTTCAGCGCTTTGGCAGCTGATTTCCTAGTCTTAAACAGAACAAAAGCATACCCTTTAGCATTTCCAGTAGCATGATCCATCACAACGTTGCATTCCTCAATCTCCCCGTACGGTTCAAAGACGGCCAGCAGCATCGGGCGCGTGGTATCACGCGGCAACCCATAAACGAAGATTTTCCTGTGGCTGATATCTTTATCAGCATGTGACTGGATAAGCCTGTAAAAAGCAGGGAGAACAACTGCGGTATCCACAGCTAGGGTAACCAGTTGATCCTTTGAGTAAGGTTCGAGAAGCTTCTGGATTTTCACCGATAACGATTCGGCGTCGGAACCGGAATTGGAATTGGAATTGGGTGGGTTAGCAAAATCTGATTTGGGTGTTTTTGGCTGCAGATTTTTGTTGATTTTAGAGGGCGTAGCAATGGAATCTGCTGCCTGCTTGCCAAGCTTTCGCTTTTTCACCTCATTGTTAGCAGCCATGGGAGCTTGAAGGTAAGGATTTTTGCTTAAACACGAAGGGAAGAGAGGGCTGCAGGGTTTTGAAGTCTGCTTAGAGCTGATTCATTCACTTCGTTTTTTATATCAATGAGAAAATAGACAAGACTTTTACCTCTGTTTTTGAGGCCCACAAAGACAAAGGAAGCATTGGCCCAATGAGATCATTTAGATTCATACTAAATTACTTGTTTCCGAAAGATTCTCGATTCAATGATAATGAATTACGAAAATTAAGAAAAGTATTGTGTTATACCTAAGGAAAGAAAATAATAATAACGATAAAATAATAGGGAAACTAAAGAAAATACATGCATAAAATTAATACTATGATAGATGTCGCGTAGATTTTTGTAAAACTTAAATTCGCTAAAAAGTAAGTTAAAACCTAAAATTTCATAAATGATCACGTAATTAACATATTAATTATTTTTATCAAAGTTGTTTAACTATCGTTTCTATCGTCAAAATCTTTATATTTTGAGTATGTTAATACTAAAATTACACAATCTAGAAATATTAAATTTACAGGATAATTTATTTTTAGTCTTTATTAAAATTCAATTGAATTCAATTGAACTTTTTTTTAGGTGTGATTTCATAAATTGAGTAATAATCACAACAACATACTTGGTAGTCAGGGTAATTTGATATGTGAAATCTAAAAAAGAATAAAATAAATGAGAATTTGCATAAATCACTATACTTTAAAAGCTAATACTTAGATTTACTATAGTTTGCAATATTAAAAATATAATTTGATGATATTTTAATGCGTTCAGATACGTTTAGATATACATATCTCGGGATATATAGGGTTAAAATTATGTATTTTTTATTCTAAATATATTATGTCCAAATAAATTTACATGTATCTAAGATACATAACAAATCTTGATCGTGTCTCTCCTGTTTTGCTCGTCACTCTCTTATGCATCTGATATCCCAAAATACACGACAAAGGAAGCATTGACCCAATGATCATCTAAATTCACATAAGTATAAAGTACAAAGTTATTTTCGAGAGATTCTCTATTCAAATGCAATAAATTAGAATGTTGATGAAAAGAAAAATACAACAATTAATTAAAAAAATCATTGTGCTATATCTATGGAAAGAAAATAATAATAATAATAATAATAATGATAAAATAATAGGGTAATAAAAAAATACATGCATAAAATTAATACTACAATATATGCCGCTCAGATTTTCGTGAAATCTAAATACGCTAAAAAGCAAGTTAAGACCTAAAAATTTCATATATGATCACGTAACTAACATATTTAATATACCAAAGTTGTTTAACTATCGTTTCTATCGTCAAAATTCCTATATTTTGAGTATGTTAATACTAAAATCACACAATCTAAAAATATTAAATTTATCGGATAATTTATTTTTACTCTTTATTAAAATTCAAATTTTTAGTGCAATTTCATAAATTGAGTAACAATCACAATAGCATACTCAGTATTTAGGGTAATTTCATATGTGAAATCTGAAAAGGATAAAATAGTGGAGAACTTGCATAAATCACAATAGTTTAAGAGTTAATTACTTAGATATACTATAGTTTGTAATATTAAGAATTTTACCATATTTTGATGCGTTCACAAATGTTTAGATACATAAGGTTAAAATTACGTGTTCTTTATTTTAAATACATTATATCTAAGTGTATTCGCATGTACCTGATATACATAACAAATCTCGCTCGTCACTCTCCATCTTGCTCGTCACTCTCCTATATATGCGTCTAATATCCCAAATACATGTGAGTCACACTAAATTCATACAGATGTGTGTATCTAGTGTGATTCTCATTTATTTGAGATACATAATTTTGCCTGTTTCTCTTTCAATTTGAATGTATATGATAACAAAAAATATGTATCAAATTTATTTTTCTCAAAATATATAGAAATTTCTTAATTAGTGATAAGATACATAATATTTTGAAAATATAAATAATAATAATATATATAATAGCGAAGTATGCTTAATTATGTAATTTTTCCTAACTTATAAACAGAAAGAAGAAAAACAATTAAATATTACAAATAAAGTATTCATGAAGAAAAATATGAGAATGAAGAACGATATGCCAAATAATAAGAAAAGCAATAGCTAACAAAAAAAAGGAAACAATAATAAAAACAAAATAATACGATAACTAAAAATAAGTACATGCAGAAGGTTATTACTGCGACAGATTTTTATAAAAGTCATTCAACTATCATTTTTTAACGTAAAATCACTATATATTAATAATATAAGGAGAAGAAACTCTGACATATTCTATAATTTTATTATTTAGAATAGATATATCCTCCTTATAAAAACACTCATATATATTTTTAGGGAAAAGGGTCTGATATACCCCGAAACTTTGTCATTTAGAGCTGATATACCCCTTGTTATGAAAGTGGCTCATGTATACCCCTATTTGTAAACAAATGACTCACATTTACGCTTTTCCTCTAACGGAAAATGAAAAAATAATAATTTTCAATCTAAATTTTTATTATTTTTTTTCTAAAAAATATAATCCCATTTGAGTAAATTTAATCCTCGTCAAACATTTTTCTTTTTGACTTTTTTTTATTTCAATGACTAATTTATAATTATTATTTTGATAATCAAATTTATTTATGTTTCACTAATATTCTTGTAAAACTTATTGTAGATGACCAAATTTTTTTTCGAATACGAAATTAAATTACAATACACACAAAAAAATAATTTAATATTTTTTTCTTTAAACTAAGGAATGATAGGAAAAAATAAAATAAGAATAAGAAACTCAAATAATTATAATAAAAGAAGTCAAAAAATAATTTATGTATGAAAAAAATTAAAATATACCTTGAACTTTTATAGAAGAATCATATATACCACTAAATAATTTTTTTAAAAAAATTATAAGTAATAAATATAAATTTAAAACTAATTATTTGAAATTCCGTTAAATGAAGGGTATATTTGAGCCATTTTGTAACGGTAGGGGTATATGTGAGCCGTTTGTATAACGGTAAGGGTATATATGAGCCACTTTTATAACGAGGGGTGTATCAGCTCCAAATGACAAAGTTGAGGGGTATATCAGACCCTTTTCCCATATTTTTATTGTTATATAAATGTAAAATTGTTAAAAATGATTAGTCCAAGCCTCGCGGGCCAAGAAATTTAAAGGGTTAAAACAGGTTGACCTTTCATTCGGAAGTACATGAAAATGCTCAACCCAACTCAATTCTAGAAGGATCGTGGGCTGGGGTGGGGTGGCTAGTCTGTTTTTCCTTTTTCTTTTCAAACTTATAATTTTGTAACATCAACAAAATGAGAAAATCTTCAAATAGAATATGACAAATAATGGTGTTGTTTTAATAATACTAACAAAAAGTCTAGTGTAACTAGCATATATATCTCGTATATCAGAACGCAAGCGAGGTAAAGAGAGTGACAATCAACGTTAGAGAGAGGTGAGACTGTGAACTTTGTCTATGCATCTTAGATACATGTGAATCTATTTTTATAGAGTTTATCTAGAACAGATTAACCTAATTTCGAGTCTATATATTTTGAGATATACGTATCTGGAGATACCAAAATCTGGTAAGATTCATAATATTACAACATAACGTGTATTAAGTAATTAAATTATATACTAGTGAGATTATTGTAAGTTATCCTAAACCAAAAAAGTTTTGGCCCAAGAGCCAACCTTGGCCCGACCCGGATCAAACGTCAAGGCCAAGGGCTTATATGGGCCGAACTTATAAGCCCTAGTTTTAAATTGGCTTGAAAAATCCTATCTCAATCCTATCACAATAACGGATTCGCCGGCTAAGTCCATTTTGATGATTTTATACCAGCGACTCATTTATATATCCATACTATTATATAAATGATTCATATAACTATCGTGATTTTAAAAAATAAAATATGTCATATAAATTAGGAATGAGAAATATTCGTTTTCACTGCCTTAAAAGAAAATATTAATTTTAGAAGTATTTCTACCTGCTTTCTTTCTTTTACCATTTTCACTTTCTCTTGTTTGTTGTCATCTCAATCTCAGACAACACAAGAGAAAACAAAAGGATCAGTTGGGGAAGATATACATATACATATATATTGTTTTGGGTATCAATTCTTGATCCATTTTTTGCACAAATTTCTGTCCCTGTTTAACAATTTTGAGTGAAAATGTCAAAAGAAATTGAAATGGGTGTTGATCACACCGAACCCGAACCCGAAGAATCTTCTCCTCTGATCCCTCCTACTGTAATTACTGTACCTAATATTAATGATGATGATGATATTATAGACCTTGAAGCAGGTCCTGATGAACATATTCAATGCCGTATTTGCCTCGAATCTGACGGTTAGTTTTTTTTTTTTTTGGAATAGATTTATGGGTTTTTGTTTTAAGTTTCAATTTTTATAGATCCCCTGATCTTAAGATTGTAAATTGTATAAGTAGTTCTTGTTTGTTTGTAGATTTTGAAGTTTGAAATTTGAAAGTTTGAGTTTATGATGTTGTGATTTTTTTTTTTTTTGGAAGTAGTTGTGTTTGAACATGTGGAAAAAAATTGAATTTTTGTGAGTTTTAAGTCAAAAATATAGAAAATTGTGGTTAAATGGTAGCTAAAATTCACCAAGTGAAAATACTTACAAGACTTAGTTGGGAATAAGGGATACATGTTGGTATATTTACATTAGAGTTTAGGGTATAGATGAGTGGGATTTAAGAGATTCCTAGTTTTTAAAATTTGCAATGAAGGGTAAGGGTGTGGTCTAGTGTTTAATGAAGTAGTTGGGACTACTCGGAAACTATGAGGTCCCATGTTCAGAATTCCCAGCCTTATGGACAGAACCCTAGGGTAATTAGTCGAATTACGTACAAGCTGGTATGGATAGGACGGTTATAAAGAAAAGGATGAACTTTCTTTATTTGAAGATTTTGTTTTTTGGAATGTGCAGTAAGCTGTTCTTGAAAAACTTGGTGATGTGGGACTCTTTACTTTGGAAATTGAAAGGTTGGTCCTTTACGGTGAATTGGGAGTCAAAAATGTGTGTTTTGTCCCTTCCATAAACTCAAATAGTTCAACAGCGTGTTTTTAGTTGCCTTAATAATGTTTTTCATATCAATGAGAGAGTACGGCTGACTGAAGTTAACATTTTGTCTAGACAGGTGAAACATACAGTGTCAATTAGGTTTTTGTACTCTCTATTAGGAAATAAGCTGGTTGTTTAGTTTATTCAAGTGCATGTTAGTATACATCTATATGAAAAATTCATGATTTTGGTAATTAAGATGTTTGCAAATGTTTCACTTTGCTCTTTAGGTAGGGACTTTATAGCACCTTGCAAGTGCAAGGGAACATCAAAGTATGTCCATCGTGAGTGCCTTGATCAATGGCGTGCTGTCAAGGTATTTTTTCAGCCTTTTCAGCTATTTTAAAGGAAGTTTTGTACTTTATTTTATGTTTATAAGAGCCAAATATTTGAGTGTTGGTGAAGCTTTAGACCAATACATCCAGTACAGGCTGCATGTAGTGCCACAAACTTTCTTAAGCTTGTACCACCAAACATGCAAGTTTATCTACTCATAGCAAATATTTTGTCTTTTACAGGAAGGATTTGCCTTTGCCCATTGCACTACTTGCAAAGCTCCCTATCACCTGAGAGTTCACGTTAATGATGATAGAAAATGGCGGACTTTGAAGTTCCGATTTTTCGTAACCAGAGACATTTTATCCATTTTTCTTGCGGTCCAACTTGTAGGTGGTTGTCCCTCTTTAGTTTTGTTGTTTGATTTTTGAGATGTCTCTTTAATCCTCTCTGTCGAATATATATTCAGTTGATGGCTTAATTCTACATGCAGGTTATAGCTTCATTGGGATACTTAGTTTACATCATTGATACATACAAGAAATCCTGGCTTCGTTTGATTTGGGGATTCGATAGTGAACTAAGCTTCTACTACGTATGCGGTAAAACATCATGAGCTTCGGTAGTTACAATAGTCCATGTATTTATTTTATCTCTAACTTTAAGGTGCTTTATTGTCATTATCTGCTAATAGTAATGTCCTCTTTATTGTTTTTCCTCGGGGATTTAAAGCTTCTCCTTCATTTATTTTCTTTCCATTGGGAATTTTCTTATGATTGATATGTTTTTTTGAGAAATTTATTTATATTCTTGAAAAACTTTCTCATGGATGGGAAATTATATACTTCAAGGAGCTTAAGCTGCTATCCTTATTTTGCTTCATTTAATGGACAAAACTCTTTCTATGTAGAGAGATCTTTTGTTACTCCAGCTTGAACGAGAACTATTCTGCATACTACTTGTTTGTTGGCAAAGCTAAATTGTTTATTAGTATATTTTTAGTACCATGTTTTTGGATGAGGAGATCAGATCGTGAACACTCCGAGGTCCCGTATCATGATCCTTTTTTTCTCGCAAAAGAGGAGGAAAACTTCATATGGGTCAGGGAAGGGGTGATGGGAAGCGTATACTGGCAGTGGAGGGAAGGGGGTTGAGGGGAGAGAAAGGATTTTCCAACTGAGGTAGGTGTTAGCTGGGTGCGGAGAGCTAAAGGAAGTTACTGAAGGCTGACAGAGGGATTTTTTTTTTTGGGCTAACCGTGGTTTTCAGATCAGCTTGTGCGCACCTCAACTTGTTCTACGGGAAACCCGACACCTCCCACCAATCACCTAGTAAGTAGGGACAAAAATGCTATGTGATATTTTCCCATTTGTTTTAGCATTGGTGGACCAAGTTACCCGGTACGTGTTGCTGGTGGCATCTAGGCAAGTATGCCGTTGAATTAGTCAAGCCCGGATACCATGGTTATAAAAAAAATAAAGGAAGCAAAAAAACCAATTTTCAGGAAAAACAGGTGTGAGGATTGATCTGCTTATTGCTTTATCCACGGAAGAAATGGACCTTTTCTTATGTGGAATCCTCAGGACATGGAAGGACCTCCATACTTTCTCCTGTCAAGAAATAGATAGATTGTCCACACAGAACTGTCTCCACAATTCTCTGGACTAAATAATTTGATGCTTAAACCTTTTTTCTTCGACACTTGAACCGTTGCATGCTGTTAAATTTATGCCATAGCTCTTGAACTTGTGCAGGGGCCCTGTTGTTTTTCGCTTTGCTGGGCCTATCTGGTTGCTTTATAACTTGTTTCGACCGAAGAGTGCGCAATGATTTGGCTCAGCCCTGCCGCGAAGTGTGCTTTTGCTGCTGTCATCCCGGGTACATATGATGCCTTCTTTCTATCAGTTTGTCCTTCCTCATTTGTCAAAGCAAAAAGAAATAGAAATATAACCCGCAGGATCTAGTTTATTCTCCAAAGATCATATGCATTGATAATTTTCCATATAGGAAGTTAGGAACTAAGATGTCTTTGTTTCTTTCTCTTTGGGCGTATTTTCCATGGAAAATATTTTCTAAAATTTTGAGCAACTGAGCATGAGAAAATCGGAAAAATCCGTTCTGCAAACACCCTTTGTGTCTCTGAGAAAGAAGAATTGTATGGTTAATTTAAGAGTTACATTTATTTGGGAGTCAGACTAGTCTTGTTGCTATATAAAATATATTCGTTGTATTGACAGTTGTGTAGAGATTTCCAACAATTACATGCTGAAGCATCTCTGAAACATTTCGTATATCATTTTTTTAATTGTTCATTTCTTTGTAATCTACAATCCTCTGTAACAAGTAGAATATTAACTCCGAATTGGTTATTTTCTGGTGGTTTTATGTAACACTATCTTTTGAGATGGATGAGAGTTCATTGACAATGATCGTTGTTCTTTTCTTGTTGGTAATGTCCTTGCAGAGTCTGTGCCGATGGTCATTTGACTGGTGCACTCTGTATATGGACTGATTGTAGCACATGTTTTGAAGGTTGTGCTAGTATGGCGGGTGAATGTGGAAGTTGCATAGGAGGTGCCGGTGAAGCTGGGCTGCCATTTTTATTTATAGTGGCTTTAGTCGTGATTGGACTGTTTACAGTCATTGGCATATTTTACAGTATTCTGGTTATTACGATGGTCGGACAGAGAATCTGGCAGCGCCACTACCACATACTTGCAAAAAGAATGCTCACCAAGGTGAGTGAAATCCCATTGACTCTCTTTTTCTCTTGTTCTGAAGTTTTCAATTGCATATGATGTCTACACATGAAGGTTGTAGTACATAATCATCCCCAAAGATCTCGACTTATATTTCAACCCTATTTGATACCCCTAGTTTAATTAATCGTCATGAAAGTGATTCTAGTGTTAAAGTTGTGAAGGTTTTCATGTTACACTTCATGGTTGTTGAATGAAAGGGAGTCTTGGAACAACGGTTAAGTTGTTCCTGTGTGACCTATAGGTCACGGGTTTGAGCCATGAAATCAAACTGATACTTGTTTCTCAACTCTCGTGTAGGAATACGTCGTGCAGGATGTTGATGGTGAGGATACTGGAAATGATTGGTCTCCTCCACCTCTCCCACAAGAGCATGTTCAACAACTCAAAACACTAGGACTTCTGTAAAACTTCAACCTATAGTTGACGGAAACTAGGGATGGATTGAAATTCCACCTCTTTGGGGGCGCCTCCGTTATGGTCCTCGAGTTTATGCATCTAGATAATGACATAATTTTTCTTATTCATCGATAGAAAATCTTGTGAGTCCGATATCGTTCATAGTTTATGAAAGATCACATGTAATTGTCAAGAAAACTACTTAAAATCATTCTAGTTATGAATGATCATTATGCAATTGTCAATAAAGCTGATCATTAACAACCTAAATGAAGCAACATTATATATATAGTTCCCTTTAATGACACTACAAATACTAAAATCTGATATATAATTTATAAGCTCTCAACTATACATATAGTGGGTAATACTATTATCCTCCTAGGGCGGAAGGGGTACCCTTCGCGTACATTGTATATATAAAGTAAAAGTTTTTGTTATATAGTAGATGTTAAATTTTCGTCGATCTTGTTCAACATATTAAAATCTTTATACTAACATCTGACCACGATTGAAAGCATTCACTTTTGACAAACATAAAAGAAAACAATATTCTTTGTTATTTTTTTGTATGCAAACATATAGGATTAATCAAAGTTCACATATTAATAGTTTTTGTCAAACATGTTTAGAGCAATAAGAGGTACTACGGCATTCTCTACATATACATAGTATATGGATAGAACTTACAAGCTAGATTTGTATCCACATAGATTAGTATGACCTCTGCACAAGAATGACACAAACAAATCGAGAAATGTACAAATATGGCAGTAGATATACTAACAGGTAATATATTGTGAATGAAATCAGATAAGAGCAGAGACAAGCAACTATATAAGGGAAATAGTTTATCTATAACAGAAGAAAAGATAATTATCAAATCCATAACATTATAATTTTTTACCTAAAACCACAGGCTCTGCACATGGCAACAATTTGTACAGTTTAAGAAGAAGATCTGACTACAGTTTTTCTTTTTCTTTTCTTTACACCCTTGTACAGTTACTCTATCTCCGCGGCAGGGGCATCCAGGCATGTTTACCATCTGAGCCTCACAGTTAAACCTGCTTATATAGATTATACCTCAAAACTATAATGTACAATGTTACAAACACCATCACTACATGTTTATTTTTTAAACATTTTCCATCAGCAAAGAGGTAGAACAAAAACTCTCGACAAGAAAACAAAGACGAGGGTACTTGTTCTAGCCTCAGTTAGCTGTACAATTTTCCTACACCATCTAAGCAGCAGCAGAATATGACGCCAGGAAGCTGATCCTCCTCTCTGCAAAAGATGCAAACACGTAAATTCAAGAGAACACCAAGAATGGAATAAGAAGTCACAATCATAAGAGTTTATTGGTATACAGTACAATTAATGCTTCTATAAAGAGGAGAGCAAAAAGAAAGCTGGGAGTCGGGGGAGTAGAGGTGGTTGAAGATTCAATTGAAGTTTGGGAAACAATTTGATTGCCTATCTCATGGAAGTGGGATGATATATACGTTTAATGAATAATAGAACGGTAGAAAGTGGAACACCGGAAGTATGATTCTTGACCCATGCAAGTTTGCAACCAAAGGACCTCTTCATTTTACTTTACCAACACCACAGACAAATGTGTCATTTCACCCACCAACAATTCTGAAAGTGATCTCAACTATTGGCTGTCAGAGACGAATAATTTGACTATTTACACATCCTCAGCTCAGGTGATTGACAAGTGAGCAATTACAAGTGGAAAGTATAACTTATCAATTGTCATAATGATAAATGAGCCCCTCCTTGTGCAAGATGTCAGGATAAACTTAGTAGTTTGAAAACTAGAAGGGAAAGAAAAAGCAAAAGAATACCTCCAGCAGCAACCAGTTTCTCTACACGGGCAACTATATGCTTTCCGTAAGTATATTTCTTCAGAGCATTTAGATGAACCTTGATTCGGTTGAGAATGAGTTCAAGCTGCTGGTCATCACAAGTCTCAAGCACCTTCTGAACAACGTAGTTTGCAAACTGATCTTTCATCATTGCCTGTACATCAAATATATAAAGCTTTGAGTTGTGAACAAGTGAAATGATTTTCTTTGTTAGTCTGATCAACCCAATACCTATAAATATGTTCTGGTCATAAATTATTCTTTCTTAGTCTGATCAACCCAATACCTATAAATATGTTTTGGTCATAAATAATTGTTTCTTATTGATCTTGTTTATATGGAACTAGTAATCTGTCCCTTAATTTTTGGTTATCTATTAAACTCCGGTTGGTTAGTTTGTTCCTTTATCTTACATTTTTCTCTACATAACATGCTTATCTACCTAATTTACCATCATGTTTCTCTCAAGACAGATGCATAGAAAAAGGACGAAGTCTTTCAAGTGAATTAAGAGTTGAAAGTAATATCCCATGCAAAAAAAAAAAAAACCGTTTATAAGCTCCCTTGGGAGAAAATAATAATCGTATTATTTTATCAGTACAAAGTATATAAGTTATAGAGTACTCATAACCAATGTCAATTACAGCAAAAGAACCCAGAAGACTGACTAGGCCTTACTCATTTTAGTTAGGCAAATCCCAGTGCACCTGAGGTTGCACTTTCGCCTAAGTAAACTTGTTAACTTCATACTAAAAGGCAGAACAGGAAAAGCATGTAGTTCTACTGTGAAAGTTAAATGACCCTAAGGAGGAATAATTGCTTCCACTAGACCATCTAAAAATGTTAACTTAAATTAATCACATATGAGTTTACTTCATTCTAAAGAGAATAACTGGAAAATCATAGTCTACAGTAAAGCAAAATGCTCAAAAAGGTTAGTTGTTCTCACTTGATCATTTAAAACATTAAACTAAATCAATCAGATAGAGTAATAAAATCTACATTATCCTCTGAGAATCAAACAGTCAGCGGTAACAGGATTTCCTTAAGCTTGAGTAGACACCACTGAAGAAGCATCTGAGAAAGTAACAAACCTGAAGAGGTTCATTTTCATCAGTGGTGCCAATCATCTCATTTACCAAGGTCTGACGTTCTTCGGGAGTTCCAAAGCTTAAGCACTTCTCCACAACATTAGATGCAAATTTCTGCTGGCTCATCTGAACTATCTGTCCCGTCAGCTTAGTAATTATAGAAGTACGCTCCTCAGGCTTTCCATGTTCCAGTACATGCTGTAACAAAACGTGGCAGGATTAGATAGGAAGGCAGAACATCTGAGCTAAATAATATGAGAAATAATCCACCCAGGGAAGTTGATGACATTTGTCCAGTGTACTCTACGACATTGAGACATGAAAACTCATATATTTTTGCTGCAAAAAGCGATTTAATAGTTAGAGAATTTATTATTCATGACAAAGTTGAAGGCAATTCTAGAACACAACCTCCTGTTGTTTTAACTTGTATATAAAACCGCATGTCCAAAAATACAAGTATTTAGCACTAAAATTGTATTGCCATCAACTTGGAGAGATGAATTAAGTTGTGAACACCCATTCATTCACGTGTCAAGTAGGAGGTGAGAAAAATCTTTAGAAACCCTGAATGGAAAGACGTATGGCAATTCAAGGGAGACTTCCTTGACCAAGGAGCTTTTAAAGAAGTAAAAACCAAACTCTAAAGTAAATGCTGGTCAAACAGCATTTTCACAAAAAACACAACCTCTTGAAACAAAGGCACGAGTTGTTTCAGTATTCTGCAGACAAGTTGTATTCTCTCTAAATAAGCACACTCTTGACACCAGTCTAAGTAAGGATGTTCACATGTAAGTTGAGAAATAGATCAAACCTGCACAACATAATTCCCATATTGATCTTGCGCCAACATGCAAACGTTTTGCAAAATCTCATTCATCACAATATTCTGGGTTTCAGGATTATGGCAATGTTCCAAGACTCTCTGTCATTAGAAAGAAAATTTAGAAATAGATGTCATCCAATCGGCAATAAAATACACAAAAGGGATTAGCATATACCTGTATGACACGACATCCATATGGATGGGTGGACAGAGTCACAACCTGATCATAAAATGTGGAAACAATGAACTGGATAGCATCCTGTGGAATGCATTCGATGCACTTCTGGATTACATGATTCCCATTTTGATCTCTAACGCAGCGCATAACCTGACCGTCAAGCTCGGCGACCATTTTAGTCTGCTGATCCAGATCAACCATCTCTATGGCCTGAAAATTCAAAGAAATGTGAAACCTTTCAGCAACTATAGCCATCGGAAGAATGATATTCTAATATGAGAGAACCAAAAGACTGACCCATTTGGTGACTTACAAAAACTAGCAAGGTGAAATTCAAATATTAAAATTATTCCACAAATGACAGTGGAATAGTACCAGTTCAGAAATAAAAATATATTATTTGAATCAGATAACTTGAAAAATCAGAAGGATTAGAGCAGAGAACATAGTTCCAATAAAAGAAACTAATATACCTTCTGGATTACTCGGCAACCATACATCTGAAGGCTAAGGGTGAGTACATGCCCATTGAGCTGGTCAGCCAGTTCTCTTATCTGAGGTGAACTTCCATGCTCGAAAAACTGAGAAATGTGAACAGCAGAAGGCAAGAAGAAAGTTACACGACCTATCCATTTGATTAACAACACTTTTTTTTTCACGTAACCTAGAAGTGAAGACATAGCATGAAAAAGACTTAACTCAGAAACACAGAGGAACATACCTTCTGGATCACATAATTACCAAACACATCAGTCATCAAAGAAAGGGCTTGCGGCATAATTTCTTGGAAGACCATGTTCTTCTCTTCTGTTGTAGCAGTCTCAAGTTTTTGTTGAATGAACCGACTGCCATACTGATCCGCACTGCTCATACAAAATTTTTATTAATGGTAAGGTTTTAGAGATTAATTTGACATAAAGAACAGTGCTGCTAGCCGAAAATGTATACCTGAACTGGACAACATGGCCTTCAATCTCTGATAGCTCAAAACACTTACTCTTATTGCTCTTAAACTCGTCTAGTAGCGAGGAAGCAAAGGTTTCACCCATGTTAGAAACAGCCTCGGAATGCCAAGCTCCCATGACACCACCAGCTAAGTTTCTCATCCCTGAATGAAAACGCATGTTCCTTTCCCCATATCTTACAGGACTACCAGGTCCAAATGGGGAATTTGGAAGACCTGCACCTGCCAAAGGGCTTCCAGGATATGACATATTAAGGCCAAGTGCTGGGTTTCCATAGTAACCATGATTTAAGCCACCGGATTTGCCAAGATACGGAATACCATATTGTGATTTTTGAGATGCAACCAACGTCTCCAGATAAGCTTTCTGAAGCTCAATCAACTCCATGTATGAAGTCCCTAAAGATTCCCTATTCACTGTTGGGTCATTGAGAGCTGCTAGCTGAGCAGCAAGATACTCAGGTGACCTCAAGTATTGTAAGTACAATGGATCCATCTGAGACATTGGAAGAGAGCCCCCCAAGGTCTGATTACCAAGTCTATTAAGGTTCTGCAGTTCAGCTGCTGCAGCCATTAAATTAGGACCCAAATTTAATCCGCCTCCTGGTACACGAGCATCAATTCCACAAGCACCCACCGGAGAAGCTATGTTTCCCAGTACGGAAGGCAAATTACCAGCTCCAAGCTGGTTTTCAAACATGGATGGTGATGGAGGGTTCATACCATAACCTCCTAAAGCATAAGGAGAAAATGTAGAATTAGGACTATCGATAGTTGGATATTGAGATGGAGAACTCTCTCCATTGTTGAGAGTTGGCATAGAGTGCCCAATCATGTATGCAGCAGAGGAACCCGCAGACTTGTGAAACTGAACAGATTCAGACTTTTTTGCATATGAATGTTGCTTCATAGGATTCTGACCATTCTGCAATCGGAAGAGGTTCTGATGATCGTCCATCTCATTATGAATTTGATACTTTTGATGTTTCCCTTCATCTCCCATATTGTTCCCTGATAGACTCATGCCAGACAATGCAGCAGCCAAATCAGCATGCTCACCCATATGAGATGAAACATCCTCTAGTGATGCTATCCTCCCTCCTCCAGCAGACGGAATACGAGGGCTAGGATCTCTAGCCACAAGCTGAGGCTCAGGGATGGTACTTCGTGACAGTGATGTACCCATGGCCGAACCATAAGACTGAGATCCTGATGAGCTGACATTATGGAGGGACATGCCTTGAACTTTTTCTCTGGAATGTAATGCATCCAAGGATGCCAGATTTTGATGGAGATGAGCAAATTGGGACTCAGAAGGATCAACAATATCATCATATGCACGGGAATTAGGACGTGATGGATGCCTCGACGTTGTTTGGCTCATATGGTCCTACATTTTATAGAAGTTTTAGAAACAGAAATCCATATCAGTAAGATGAAACTCCAAAAAAAAAAAAAAAACAGAACTTCATTAAGTGAGTACAAGTCGACCTCTTTAAGATATTATTGACGTAATGAACGCAAAGCTGACTCAACATCAAGCAATTGTGATTAAAGAAAACAGTTGTTGTTACCCAACCTTCACAATAAGCTATAAGTGCCATGTTTGCAACTTCGAATGTCAGAAGTTGCATCTTAAGAATGCAATATGATGTCTATACTAGCTGGATGTGGTCTACAGCGACAACAATATGGAAATGAAATAAAGGCTGCCAACTCCAAACTTCCACATTAATGAACATGAGAAATAATTAATGACATCACAAAATGAGCCTTTTGCTTCTCAGAAAAGAGGATGAAAAGAGATAGACACTCTCACTAACATGTGTGACTATAAACTTATTGGACATTGAAAGAGATCCTGGTGCATGAAACTCTACGAATGCCCGAGCAAGCTCTTCTAGTTAAGCAAACCAAATACTGGACGGGTTAGAGTTATGAAGCCCGAGAACAAGTTTCCCCCAGGCACTTGAGTAAACCACACAACCTAGTGCCAGAAGAAACTGCTGATATATTTTCTTAAGAGCAATAAGAACACCAAAGTGGGAACACAGATATCCAGCAATACCGGGTAACCTTTGATGCAAAACATTAAAAAATGCTTGTAAATGACCTGTGCTATACACAAACATGTCAATGCTAGAGATGCACAAACCTATATAAATATAACATTTTATTACAGAAAGCATTGACATTCTCTGAAAAAGGAAATAAGATTCAGTATTAACGTAACAAGCAATCCCATATAAACACTTTTAGTTAACACAGATAACCACTAGTGAATTAAAACCTTCAAACATAAAATAATATTTCCAGTTCTTTTTCACCTGAATCATCTCAGTAATGCTCATCTGCCGGCTTCCTAAACCTAATCCAGGCAATCCAATGAGACCATCACCACCCCACTCCTTCCGCGCCTCACGTCCATTTTCTTCATTTATAGCACCAAATCCCATCGGCATTGAAAAAAGTGATTCAACATCCTTTCCCTTATCGGCCTCACCACGATTTCCTTTCCTTCTATCACCAATCCCCCCTAATACTGGTGAATTACCACTACTACCAACATTACCGCCTCCACCGCTACCCTGCAGACGCTGGGCGTACCGCCAGTCTTCTTTAGACAAAAGAGGTGGCGGAAGCCTTGGGTTCAGATTCACATTCGAGTAGTAATACGAAATATACGCTGGATCAGACCTTAACTCCTCTTCTGAAAGTCCGCCGAAATCATAAACATTGTCACCACCACCACCGCCACTGCCACTGCCTATCATCAAGCCACTGAAAGCGTTCAACGATCCCTCAACAGTCGGTGGAGCTGAACCACTACGGTAAATACTGAGCTCCCTCTCTCGATCACTCACCTCTTGTTGCTGCAGCTGCTTCCTCCTTCGTTCACTAAGCAACATCCTTAACTCTTCGCTAAAATCATTGCTTCCTCCTAGCATTGATCGCATTCCAATGTCCGACATCATCTTCGCGTAACTATCAGTTATCATCGCATAAACACATAAAATTAAGCTAAATCTCAACAACAACACCTCAAAAATTGTCCAAAAAACTCAAAAACTCAGCTCAAATTAGCTCACAAACTCATAAATTTCCATTAATTTTAAGCTAAACAACCATAACATCAACCGATTCAATCCAGATTTTCATAGAAACGAGCGTTAAATCAAAGAGATCGAAATCAAAAACGGTGATCGCCATTTGTTCCATACATTGTTAAGAGAGAGAGAAAATCAAAGAGTTTTAGAGAGAGAGTGAGCAAAGTGCACTGAGAATAGTGAAGTTAAGTGAAGAGAAAAAAGTGTGATAAGCACGAGTACCAGATGGAATATCAGCCGTTGGATTGAATTTTAACGGTTGAGATTAATATTTATTGTTTAGCTTATGTTCATGTGTTAATTAATAATTCAGATTGCCTAAATTTGGTATATTTAGATATATTTTGTTATTTCTTATAAAGTCAATTATTTTAATTGAGATTTTTTCAGAGGAATAAATAAATTATTTTTCTGACATTTGAAGATTTTTATAATTCGTTTTAATTTGGATATGAGACGGCTAGGGTTTGTGTAACCTAAAGTTTTCATGTGTTATATACTTTATCTTTTAATTTTATTTTATAATTTCAATTCTCATTTTGTTTAGGAAACTTTAGTGTTAGAGCTTCTATTACATATATATGAAAATCTAAACTATATAAAAATATATGATAAATATCGATAAAAAGTAAGAAAATATATTATTGTCAGTATAAATTTGATGATATTTTTATAATGAAAGTAATAATTATAATTTTCATAGATCATTCATATTCATCTACTCGTGAATAAGAGAAAAAAAACTTACGCAATACATGTAATTAGTCAATAATATTGAATATCAATAGAAATTACATTAAACATGCGCAAAGAAAAAAAAATAGCAACCTCAACTAGGGCATAACTCTTAAATACAAAGATATAATCGAATATTATTACACTTTATATAAAATTAGTCTCCTCTTCTCCTTATAGTAATATTATTTCTTCAATATATATTATTGTTTCATTTGTTTTACAACTTGTTTCTTCATTAACATACTATTCTTATAATTTTCTAAAAAAATGAATCAAGGATATATCAAAAATAATATTATCTCGTAAAAGGATAAGATATATGTATATCGTGTTCTTCCCATATTTTAATTATGCAATTATTTTAAATATATTATTATTATTATAATATTTCGATTTAAAAAAGTCATGGACACAGTTTGTTATATCAACTTTTAGAAAACAATTTTGACCACTACAAATTAAAGTTATAACTCCCATTTATTTAGTGTTTTCTTTTGTTTAATTTTTATTTAAAAATTGAAGAGTCAAATAATTTTTCTACGTATGTCATTTAATTGTATTTATTAAAATATTTTGCATGTTGAATATTACTGTGTAGAAGTCAAATTGACAACAAACTAACTTTTACAAAACAATTTTGACCACTACAAGTAAAGTTATAACTCCCATTTATTTAGTATTTTCTTTTATTTAATTTAATTGAAAAATTGAAGAGTCAAATAATTTTTCTACTTATATCATTTAATTGTATTTATTAAAATATTTTGCATGTTGAATAGTACTGCTTAGAAGTCAAATTGACTTATAAATACTTGTTGATTTATTTACTTGTTTGATAGCATAAAAGTATTTATCAGTCAAAATAATCCAAAGATTATAAGAGTGTTTTGTCTGACCAAACAAAATAATCCAAAAACTATAATAATTGTTTTGTTTGACCAAACCTTTTATCATTTATAACTAATGACTAATATTTTTGTAACTCTCTGAAATATTTATTGTTTTTAGTTATTCCTTTATTCGGTTATTTTGACTTTTTTTAATTGTAAAACTATTTTAAATTTATAACTTTTTTTTTTGTAAAATCAAATTAGAAATACTTATTTAACACTTTTTACCAAACATACTAATTGTTACAAATATTATCTGAAAGATTGTCTATAATAGCAAACTATTAATTTAAATTAAATTCTATAAATATTTTTTATTTAATTGTATGCTATAGAAAACTATTATTATTTTTTACTTTATCCCCGGTGGAATCTCGCTCGCCACTCTCGTTTGGTGATAGTCTTGCTCGCCTATCTCGCTTTTATACAAATACAAATGTATAAAATGCATTTGTGTTTGTATAAAGCGAGAGTAAATTGTATATGTACATATATTTTCGTCCCCTTTTTCCAGATCCCGCTCGCCACTCTCCCATATCTCGCTCGCCTCTCTCACTTATACAAACAGAAACAAAATGTATAAATTTCATTTATGTTTGTATAAAGCGACGGAACATTGTATATACACATGCAAATACATATATTTTCATCCTATACACTTATATTTGTACAATACAAATATTCTTCTACTCAATTTTCTTTTGTCTTTCTCTCTTTATCGTTTCATAGATACACAAATTATACAATTGGTCTTTTGTATACAATTACTTTCTTTTGTATATGTATAAGCGAATTCATGTACAACTGGTCTCTTTGTATATATATAACAAATTATACAATTTTTTTTTTATATATATAGCGAAATATGATATTTACGTTTGTTATGAAACACAATTATGCAAATTATAACTATAACATATAAATATGATTTTTATATTTGCTATATGTGAAAGTTACACAATATTTTACCACTCTTATAAAATTAGTAAAAGTAATCTGGATGTTATCCAGGCCCAACATAAGAATAGTGTATAATAGGTCATAGACTTGTGGTGCAAATATATACAATTACAAAATACTTTAAATGAAAATTAAAAATGTGAGAAAATAGAATGTTTATTAGTCCTACATAGCCAAACTTACCATTCCAAAGTTATATTTCTATACAATTTTTTATTGATATCTTCAAAATTAATCAAACCCCATAAGAATTGTAGATACAAATATAATTGTAGCCAAGCTTTCTCTCTCTATATAGCTTTAGGAAGGCAAACAAAAAGTTCAGAAATCTGCAAAAATTGTAAAAGACAAAGAAATTACAAAAAAATTGCTAAATACGATTGGGTAATCCAAATAAGAAAAATCAAAACTATTGACCAAAAAAACTGAATAAAATTGCTAGAAAAAAACACAGAAAAGTATGCTCACCTGAGATACTATGCAATTGCTAACTCTATGTTTCCGTTGTTATGAGAAAGCCGATAGTAAAGAAATTTGGGCCAGAAAACTTTTGAGTAGTGATTTGAAAATTTCTAGACTAGGCCAAATTTAAATAAAATCTAAGTCAGCTAAGGTCTAGGGCAATTCGGTAATGGACGGGAATATAATTTTAAGTTTGATCACATGAATGTATAGCCAAGACGTATAGCATGTATGGCTTTACAGAATCAAATTTAGCGAGTATAGCTTTCAATACTAATCTTGGCGTGAAGGGGTAGTTTTAGAACGTCGAAGGTGTGTTGTGAAATGGGAGCTTGGAACTCTAATTCTGAGTTTTTTCTCCATGCAAGCCGTCAGGGCGGGGCGGCTGTGGCGGGCCAGCCGCGACTTAAATCGGGGAAAACCTCAAAATGTTATTTTCTAGTAAAACTTTGTTCTTAAGATCTAAGGGATAACCTAAGACAGTTTCTCATCAAATTCCCACGAATTCTCGTGTCAAAAGTAAGTTAATTACTCCCATAATATAAATTTTGATTCTTAGAACTTAGGATCCTTGTTAATTATCATTGGGAGAGGATTTTGACCTGAAATTAATGATGGAAAAAGCCCTAGTTGAGCTTTTGGATCATTGGTTTGGCATTGGATTGATATTTTGTTATAATCACGGTAATTTAGGCCTTGATTATTGATCCTTGTATTAGTTAATTGTTTTAGACCAAGAACAAGCAGCAAGACTCCAGAAAGGAAAAGTTCAAGTGTCTTAGGAGTACTCAGACTTGATTTCGAGGTAGGTGATTATTCGACTTTCTGTTGTGTTATATATGCTTGTTAATTGCTCCATTACATGCATGCATGTATGAGAATAAGCAATCATGAATCAAATCGAAGGAAATGATTAATTATGAACAGTTACATCTCATAAACTTGTTACTTGACAGTGTGACTACATACACTGTTCATTATGGGTGTGGTTGTGATTTAGGATGTGTTGATTGGATCGGGTGTCATGGTTTGACACATATATTGAAAAAAATGTCATATTTCTACACACACACACACACGCACACACACTGAATAGAGTATCACGTTCCAACACACTAATAGTTTGGGTGTGGGTTCAATGAGAGAACCACTTGTGATTATTACATTCATATATACCTATTTGATATTGGGAAATTGTATGCTGCTCCTAAAATAATAATTGAATTATGTATTATGTGTATGTGTTTACTGTGTTGTAATTACTTGCTTATGTTTTGGTTACTGGAGTAGCCACATGATCCTACCAGTACACTGTGATTTTGTATATTGATACTGCACTTGCTCTTTCTTTGTTGAGTACATGACATCTTCAAACGCCTACTGACAGACCTCGATTAGGAGATCATTGACCGAGACTGGATTCAAGGGTGAGCTAGTTCTTTCAGGTTGTCATGGATCCATCATTAGTTTAGTCCATTCTTTTCGGTCTCAGACTACATATTTAGACTTTTACTTATGTTTAGTTTTCGGGGTTGCATTCCCTTTTTTTTGACTTGTTGGTTAGTAGAGTTTTTTGGTACAATAACTCTCATTATTTAATTTGTGATTTAAACCTATTTTTCGTATTTTTAAATGGTTTAGTTTCTTAAGTTGTGTTAGTCGGATTATAATAGTGGTCCTCCCATCAGAAAGTTAATGGATGCCCATCATGACGGTTAGGATCATGACAACACCAACTGTAAAAAAGCAGAGAAGAGAACAGGGCCAAGAAATGGAGGTATTTGACGGTGATGTACTTTGAAGGGGCATTAAGGTTGATATGCTGGAAAGATAGACATGCAAATGTGAAAATATCTTAAATAACCTTCAAATTGTATTCAATGTTTCCTCAAGGAAGCACACACTGTGACACAGAAGTGTGTGCAATTCCTTCTTAATATATATATATATATATATATAAAAGTATTCACTACTAGAAATTTGGTCTACTGTCACGGTTCACCTATCGTAGCAATTGACGTTACTACCGTAGCCATAGCTCTAAGGCTACGGTTACCACAACCGCTACAACAAATCGCGTAGCAATAGGGATATTGCTACGGTTCTATGCAACAGTTCTAATAACCGTAGCCATACGTTGAGCTATTGCCACGGTTCTCATTTGAATTAATTGCCGACGGTTATGGACGTATTGGTACAATTTTTAACCGTCGTAATAGAGGTTTATGCATCAGTTCTGTTAAGGCTATGGCTACAGTTTTTTTTTGATTCAACACACCGTTTTCACTCTATTGCGACGGTTGTTATAGGGTATTGCAACACTTTCAAACAATTGTAGAACTGTGGCTTAATGCCTATTGCAACGGTTATTACCTGCTATTTGCAACAATTCTAATGCAATATTAGTAAGCTAATATATACCTGCTATATATATACTAAATCATTCATGAGAATCAAATTTATATCATAAAAACACACATAAATCGTTAACGAGAATAAATGTTCATTACCTTAATTAGAATTCAAGATCCAAAATATACAAATCTTTTTATAGCATCCAAAAAAGGTGAAACACATGCCATAGAATTTTCAATCTTCAAAAATATATGATTTCTAGAACATCAATAAAGTTTACATCAATATATACTTCAGCTCCTATGTCAAGTCTTCACTACTGCTTTCATCCCTTTCTTCGATTTCATCACCTACATATAATCAGAAAAAAATATAAATAATTTAGCAAACCTCAAATCTTGGAAATTAACATGTTACAACCATGCATTAGCAGCAGCAGAATCAAGAGACATTAAACAGAATCAAGAGACATTGAACTGCTAGTTGCATTCAATAACATTCAACTGCTACAAGCAGCAGCAAAATAAAAGACACATAGACTACTATACTGCTAGCTGCATTCAAACTTCCACAAGCAGCAGAAACAAGAGACCAGACTACTATGCATGCCAATAATATTCAACTGCTAGCTGCATTCAAGCTTCTACAATCAGCAGCAGAATCAAGAGACCAAACTACTACACATGCCAATAACATTCAACTGCTAGCTGCATTTAAACTTCTACAAGCAGCAGCAGAATCAAGAGACCAGACTACTACACATGCCAATAACATTCAACTGCTAGCTGCATTTAAACTTCTACAAGCAGCAGAATCAAGAGACCAGACTACTATAGATGCAGCAATTAGCTACTACATTGGCTCGACTAAACATAATCGTGAAGCTAGGATTCAACACTATAATGCTACAAGAAACCAGCAGCAGAAACAAGAGTCCAAACTACAAGCAGTAGAAACAACACTATCATGCTACAAGAGACATGTTTAATTAACATAAAGAAGAAACCACAAGAAACCAGACTACAAGCAGCAAGTATCAAAAAAATCATGAATCTAACAACTGGTCCTCTACTAGGCTACAAGCAGCACCAGAAAACTCATGAACCAGACTACAAGCAGCAACTCAGACATTAAACTATCAGAGAACAAGCAGCAACTCAGACATTATACTCATGAATCAGGCATTTACTGATCCTCTGCCTAACTTTTCCCCAACTTCCTTAGATCAATAGCATACTATTCCATTCTAATCCTATAGCAAGTAGCAACAACAAATACCAATCAAAACATAGAATTAGCGACACCAACCTTGTTTAGCCCCTTGAACAGAAGTAGATTCTCTTGGTGAAGGAGTCGACAATGCTGCCAATATGTTAGGATCAATTAATCCTGCATGCTTAAGTTGTGCAATAACATCTGCAATAACTTCTTGTCGCACAATTTTCTTTTGTTCCTCCATCTGTTTCTCCATTTTCTGCATCCTCTCTTGCATTTGCTGCATTCCATCAGTTGTTGCACTTAAAGTTGATTCCGAATTGCCAACTTTTTTTTTCAAAGTAGTCTTTGTAACTCCTGCGCCATATAGTCTTAGACGTCCCGGATGTTCAGGACCCATGACGCTTGAAAATGCATCAACATACTCACCATTTATGCTTATTTGTTTTTCAATTTCCTCCATTTCAGCCTACCAAAGCATATCCAACAAACACAATATTATGAAATAAATAATTGATCTCAATAAAAAAAAAATAGACAGACACATACAATTTTACTAGTAGTATCTTCATTTGAGGCCTTGTACAAACGACCAGGTTTTCTTGTTCTTGTAACCACAAAGAGATCCTTAGATGACACTGTCTCCTTATCTTTCTCCTAGTCAAATTGAAATATATATAAAAAATAAACTCACACTAGAAGAGATCCAAAAGAAAATTTCAGCAAAAAAATAATATATAAGAGAACTCACCAGATTATTACGAACTAAAGCGAAACTCTTTTTGCCAGTAGTGTGTGGATTCATCATTTTCTTTCGATTCTTTGCATTTGTTTCAGACATTTTCTGCAAAGAAATGAATCAGTAATGTTAATGGAAGGTATATTAGTGTTATATAGTGTACTAGATGAGGTCAATATTAGTCTGTCTTTCCTTTATAAGTCTATTTTTCCTTTATAACAATCTGTCAATATCAGTCATTATATAGTGTTAAGGTGTCTTGTCAAATGCATGTGACTATCATAATAAATGAAGAAAGAAGCTGCAAAATATTACAATAGAGAAGAGAGTAGAAGAAAAAATAAAGCAGAATATATACTATTATCACACTACTTTAGACACTAAAGTACCAAATACAAATGCTACTTATTCAAAAAATTGAGATTCTGAACTACATTTTTACCTTGAATTTTTCAGAATTCCAATATTTGAGGAGCTCTCTAAATTGACATTCTGGAATATGACCAGGCTTTTTTGCCATTCGAACTGCATCATTGTCATATGGATCGTAATAATTAAGCTTCAAATCACTTCTATGTCTTCTCCAAGCATCTCGAATTGTTACCATAGCCCAATGGTACGCAGCTTCAGGAATAATATATTTCCCCTATAATTTTGTGTCATTCAATTAGCCAATAGAAATAAAATACTTTTACAAATAATTTATTATTGTAAACTACAAACCTTGGTATAATCCCATAAATCTTTTTTAGTGTCCATGCTCCTCCAATCCAATATATCAAATGGGCAAAGAGTCGCATTTCTAGCCAATGTTCCTAGGAAGCTACTTAGCTCTATGACAACATCATCCGTAGGACCAACGGGTTGATTTTGACTATTCAGTATGATCAACTTACGTTCTTTTCGGGCATGAACATCATGCATTTGCGTTCTACCTCTTTTATTTGGAGTGGAAACATCTCCAGCTATAAGAAAATACAAGAATAATAATTAAAAATTATGAATACATAAAATAAGTTTGTAATCTTATATGTTACCTTGTTCTTCAGGTTGATCATTTGTTCGAGGAGTGACAGAATTCATTTCCACTTGATCCTCGAAAGGAAAATCTTTTCCATGCTGGTCAAGAGGCAGCTCCTCGACAGGCTGCACAAGAGGCAGCTCCTCGACAGGCTGCACAACAGGAAGCTCCTCGACAGGCTGATTTTCAAAAGGCAACTCCTCGACAGATTGTCTTTTTGCTTCAGATTGTGGTGCTACTGATTGTTCTGCTCCAATTAATTTGAGCAGATGTCCTTTCTCGCACTCTATTTCTTTAATAATTTCATTTGTTGTCAATAACCGTCGTTTCTTATTTGCCAAGAATGATAACGATCCCGGTTTAGCAAATGTCTTCTTTTTGGCTTTTTTGGTTCTTTTTGAAGTTTCTTCTTGACTCATATCTATGACTATTCAAACCTGTGTGAAAATAGAAATTAAAAAGTTAAAATGTATGGCAGTGTACACTTGCACACTTACACAAATCAATCACCAAGATATAACAAAGAGCTGAAAATAAAATGTACCCTTAAGGGACATTCTAAAGGACTTACCAAAACTGCAAAAAGAAGAAGAATGAAAATGATCAATAAGAGAGAAAAAGGACTTACCAAAACTAATAATCCAAAAGTTGTAGTAATTTAACGATAACATGAAGAAAAAAAACATAGAAACAAAAACAAGAGATAGCAAATACAGTTTACTCAACATTCATAATCTATATGATGCACCTCAAATGATATTCATTACTTACTATAAGAAAAAAAACATAATGTATTTGAACAAGTCCACAAGATCCTTTGTCAATCATCAACTTCCATCCAATCCCAATCAGTATCATCAAAGTCATCCTCCTCTTCCGATGTTTCCATAGCTTCATCTTGTGAATGTTGTGCAATGGAAGGAGCATCGATGATATCAACAGGAAGATCTTCGTAGCAAAACATTATTCGTTACAATATCATGAGTAGCAACTCCTTGTGTTTTCAATCATTATTCGTAGGTTAGTAATTCTGTTGGTGTCAATGTAGCAAAACAAGTTAACAGTTTTACCAGAAGGAAGTATCTTCTCATACCATACTATAGAAATCCACTCAATACCACATACAGTAATTTTACTAAAGGAGAAAAAACAAAATTCTATACTCTTATGCATTAAGACTATGCAATCATTCTATATATGGTGTAATAGGGGTCAGCAAAAGTATGCCGGCCTCACAAATGAAGACACCAATAAATTCATGCGTACAAATAATATCGGCAGAACTTAACAACTTGAACTTTTAGATTAATCGAATCTCAAACCTTCACATCAATTCAACAACAAACAATTACAACACTAATAGTAGAACCAAAAAATATTGAGAAGTTAAGTTATTAGCAGCTTCCACCATTTAATAAACTTTATACAAATGAATGACTAAAGGCACACGCAAACACATCACTCTATGTTTCGTATGCTTGGTTTCCAAGCTCATTATATTGACAGTTGTTCTTCTGTTCTATTCAGAATTTTCTTTTCGTTTCTAAGGATGAGAACTCTCCTTTAAAAGCCATTCACTTGGTCTCTCTGATTATGTAAGACCAGGTAAATGTTAATGCATACAACATTTATCAATTCTTATTTTGTGCTTGTAGCATGCCATAGTTTGACTAACAGAAATTTTTGCAGATGAAAGGTGTTGAATGCCTTGAATAGGACCCGTTACAGCAGAAAGGACGGTATACAATGTTGTTGTATTGGGCCCTTAATTATCTGTCAATTCTGTATGTTGGGTGAACCACGTAAATCTGTTGTCTTGTTTTTCGCGTTTATATTTTCTCGTATTATATCGAATTCTGCATAACAAAAGGCTTAATGATATTGTCAGAAGTGCATTATGTGTCACAGTTTATGCTGGCAGTGACTCATAAGGGAATATAACATTAAATCGAACAAGCAAAAGACATATACAATTTCAGAATCCGAATGTATTTCAAAGTAAGACGACAGTGATATTCAAGTTTAAACATCTCTTAATAATCAAAAACAAAATTGAAGATAACTAAGCCTTAATCCGAAACAAGTTGAGATCAGCAATATGAATACCAAAAAACAGAGGAACACAGGGTCACACAACTACAATATTTACATCAAGGTTTGTAGTCAGTCAAAGGACAAGAGAGTTTTTCAAAAACGAACTAGCTTAAGCTATATCAGTCAACAAAAAGTGAAACAAATACCAGTAGGAAGTAATTTGGGAGTAATTTTTGTCCAGATTCACATCAAATAGGGAATATTAAGGAAGAATTCAGCTGGAACAAAAAAAAATGTAGAGAGAAATACTTACAGATCCACAAACTTGGAGCACTAGATTTCGACTCTCTTATATATCACAGAATCAAACAGGGAAGTTTATACACTAACTATATTGGAGCAAATAACATATATTTAAGACTAAACCATATATTATTCTTTAAGATTTTTCACAATTAATTCAATGGGGACTTAGAAATCATGAACTAGCATAGAAAACTTAAACATTATTAACCTTTAAGATGAATTCGTAGTCGAACCTCAAAAACATCACCAAAAAGAACGAGCTGGTTGTTTTCAGCGACGAGCTTCAGCAACAGCTTCACCACCGAGCTTCACCAACGAGCTTCAGCAACAGCTTCACCTACGAGCTTAACCAACAACTTCACCAACAGCTCTTCCCCAAGGAGCTTCACCAACGAGCTTCATTCAACAGCTTCACCAACAAATTTCGTTTTTCTCACCAAAATCTTCAGAAATTGCTTTCACAGCTGCACCCAGAAAAGTCTCTCTCACATTGCTTTGATGAAAGTTTAGGAAAAATAAGGGTTTCTCAAACAATTTCATTCTTTTTCTTTTATATTTTTTAAAAAGGTAATATATCAGAATTATTTTTTTAGGAGGGACTAATGTATCTTTGCCAAATTATATTGGAGGGAAATATATTTTTTTAGGAGGGAAAATTATTTAGGGCTAAAAAATCAGAATTATTTTTTCTAAAAAAACCGTTGCCATAGAGTTATCTATAGCAACGGTTTTAAAACTTGTTGCTATACATTCTCTATAGGGACGATTATAGGGATTATGCAACATTTTATTTTAACAATTGTTCTATTAGATTCAAGGATATTTGGCCACGGTTATAACCGTTGTAATAGGTGAGCTATTGCTACGATGGTATAACCGTCGCTAAATAAGTGTTGCAGTAAGTCAAATTTCTAGTAGTGATTTTTTAAGTGTTTGGATTGTTGTTACCTTGTATTATATCATATTGTATTGTTAGTTTAAATAATATATTTATTTTTTATTGTTACTTAAATTTTGTTGTATTATATATTCATATTGTATTTATCATTTAATGATTTAATTCCGTATAACAAAAATTTATTATGTGATCGTGTTATCTGATTTATTATTTATTAATCATATTCTATGTTTTACCGAGTTCGGAGCTTAAAGGTGAAAAATGTTAACAAAAATTTCAAAACGGTATATGAAATTTGTTATTAACCAAAACGACAAAATCGCTGACGAAGTAGCGATGTTGGCCGCCGGAAAAAGGAACATCGCTGCTGTCGCAATGATTTGTTAATTTGATTTCTTTTTTTAAAAAAAAATTAAATAAACAAAATCGCTCCCAAAGGAGCAATTTTCAAAATAAATCTTTTTTAAAATAATTTTTCTAATGTCGCCGCCTCAGCAGCGACTTAAGTTTAAACTTTTTTTATTATTAACTTTTGCTTCTTCTTTTTTTTTTAAAAAAAAATAAATAAATCAATTTTTTATTTTTTAAAATCAAATCCCTGTCAAGGCAGCGATTTTTAATTAAATTTATTTATTTGATTGATTTGATTTTCTTAAAAAAAATTAATTAAAAATCGTTGGTGATATAAAAAAATTGATTTAAACTTTTTTTTTAAAAAAAGAAGCAAAAGTAAATAATAATAAAAAAATTAAACTTAAGTCGCTGCTGAGGCAGCGACATAAAGATTATAAGAAAAAAAAATTATTTTGAAAATCGCTTCTTTGGGAGCTATTTTGTTTATTTTTTTTAATAAATCGGTGCTATAGCAGCGATTTTGCTTTTTTCGGCGGATAAAATCGCTACTTCGTGAGTGATTTTGCCGTTTTGGTTAAAAAGAAATTTCATATAGCGTTTTGGAATTTTTGTTAACAGTTTTCACCATTTAGGCTCCAGACTCATGTTTTACCCTATTTTTATATAGTAATTCTAACCCTACATACTTTTTCTTGTAGGTTTATCATTTAAATTATTAATGTGTAACATTCTGTAATGATATATAATCATTCAAATGTTATGTTAAAATAAAATAATACATTACGAAATAATGTATAATATTCCGTAATGAGATATAATCATTCAAATGTTATATTAAGATAAAATAATACATTACAAAATAATATGTAACGGAACAATCATCCAATCAAGGGCAGATCACATATAGAGTATCGGGTACTCACAAACCCATTAACTTTGCGAGAAATTTTATATATGTGTATTCATAAAAAAAAGGAAAATACCCAAGTACCCCATCAACCTATGCCCGAAATCCCAGAGACACACTTATACTATGCTAAGGTCGTATTACCCCCCCTGAACTTATTTTATATGTAATTTTCTACCCCTTTTTTAGCCTACGTGGCACTAGTTCGGAAAAAAAAGCCAACCATCGTTGAGTCCACAAGATAGTGCCACGTAAGCTAAAAAGGGGTAAAAATTATTAATAAAATAAGTTCAGGAGGGTAATAGGATCTTAGTATAGTAATAAGTGTGTCTCTGAGATTTGGGGCATAGGTTGAGGGGGTACTTGGGCATTATCCATAAAAAAAATATTAAAAAATTGATATATTATATTCGTGAATTCCTATCAATCCAACAATCTGATGGGCGCGTTGGTCCTCAAACTAAAGTTAAAGCTCGTGTCGCCTTGAGTTCATGGGTTTGGTTTTGGGTATACCAAGCTAGTGTTTGGACATAGATTTCTAAATATTCTTGGCAAATATTATTTGAGTGAAATTTTACCATGTGTTTGGCATAGTATTTGGAAAATATATTTCACCTTTTTAGAAAAATATGATTTATACTCATAAGTTTTAGAACTATCAAAACTAACTATAGGTTTGTATTACAAGTCAATTGGATGCTCGTTACGACAGTAACAAATAGTGTCCATTACCTTGAGCCAATTTTTCATCATTTCATCAACAATCAAATCATTACTTAATATTCAGTAAATATTTCATCAATATTTTGGTGTTCTACGTAAAAAAAAAATGTAATACAACGCAAGCAACTACTATAGAGGGTATTTTTGTAAAAGATAAAAGTTTGGGGTAAATATTTAATTTTCAAAAGATTTCAGATAATGAGATCTGGCCCAAATACTAGAAAAAACTAGTATTTGGAAATTTAAGATATTTGTCAAAAATATTTGCCAAATAATGGCAAATTATATGGACAAATATTATTTGCCAAATTTTTTCCAAATATTATTTGAGAAATCTAATGGCCAAACGGGCCCCAAGTACTTTTTTAATTGAGAAAAACAAAAGCTAAATATTTTTCTAACATTTTCATTTACTAGCTAAACTATCAAAATTATAAATAAGCTTTTACAAATGTGAATTTTATGCCATTTGGACTAAAATAGATATTTCCTCCGTTCCATTTTATATATCATTCATTTCTATAAATAATTGATTCATAATACTTGTTATTTCATAAAATTAATGCATAAATTAGCATATTGTTCCCCTTTTTACCCTGATGAGTTATTAGTATTGAAAATATATATTTGATCAATTTAATAAGTTAAATAAACTATTCATATTCATTCGGTAAATTAATTAATTCATATTCATTCATTGAAAATTTGAGTTCCAAAAAAAATAAAATAAGAGTAAAAGATTAAAGTTATATAATTTCTTAATGCAAATACAAAGTAAAAAAATGACATATAAAATAAAACTAAGGAAATAAGGTTTATCCTAATTGTATTTTGAGATAAGCAAAATTTCATTAAGATAAAGTTGGTTAAATTTTGAATCAAGCAAACCAAAAGTTGAATATATTTGAATAAAGTAATCACGATTTTAAAATAATATCAAATTTATAAAGAATTACCACAATTTTCTCACACTTCTCTAATCATCTATATTTCTCAACAAGGAATTACTATTCAATTTGAGATATTAGAAAAATTAAAACTCTTAAATTAATGAAACATAATTAATAAAACTTAAGTGAATAACAATTTAAACATTTGAGTATAGTTCAAAACTAAAATTTAGAAATAAGTTTTTTCAACTTAAAATCTTCATTTTAAAGAGAAAAACATCGATAAAGACTTTAAAGTTTGTCACAAATTTAACTTCTTTGCTATACTCTGGAGATAAAATGAAAATCAAAATACCCTTTAAATCCTAACTTCTTTGCTATATTTTGGAGAAAAGAAAAAAATCAAATATCCTTCAAAAATGGAGTTAGTTAAACTTTGTATCAAGTAAACCATGATACTAGGTCAATAAGTTTAATTAAAGTTATATATATATATATATGTATTACATCATGTTACTTATTAAAATATTTTTAAAAAAACTTATATTAAAATAACAATTAATATTAAATTATATGTCATATTTATTTGAATGAGGATATATAAAATATTATTATACCGACTGTAGACAATAAAATTCACATCGAGAAAATAATAATCAGGAACGGAAAATTATAGCAACAAACGATTTTATTGTTTCAAATGCGAGTGTTACAATCTCTATGATTCCTCTGAATTCGTCTTTTCAAATTTAAATTCAAGAACTTTAAAGCTTGTTCTTGAATGTATGATGAACTTGAACTTGAACGTTATCTAGATCTTGACTTTTATTTAAATTTAATGTCTTCAAGCTTGTTTTTGAATTCGGTGGTCTTGATCTTGATCGTTCTTGAAACTTAAATGCTTGAATTCTTAAACTTGTAGCTTTGTAGAGAATGAAATGACGTTTGTATCACAATATTTCCTCTAGCTTCTTGTTTAGAATTTTCTGTCCCTTTTCTGAATTAAGAGGATCCCTATTTATAATTTTAGAATAGAGGAGTTGTGATTGGAATAGGATTCCGTTCGGCCAATCAGATTTAAGTGACATGGCACATGTGCTTTATGGAGCGGGCTTGTCATCTTTGACACATGTCATGATTCTATTGGTTTCTTATTTGACTTGGCATGCCACATCATTTGCCCACATGGCATCAAGATGGGCTGTAGAATGAGATGAAACTGGGCTTAACAAATTGGGTTCATCCATTGTAGCCCAAATCAATTAATTTAGACGTTAATTAAATTCACATTTATTGGACTTAAATATTTAACTCAAATATATCAATCAACAATATTTATTTGAATTAATATATTTACGAATTTAATATAATTCATATCATTTTATAAATTTATATTTAATAAATTTAAATGATTACAAATGCCTCCTGCTTCAGGTCTTGTCGATATATTTTATCTTTTAGAGACTAGGCTTGAACCATTTGCCAGTTATAAATTCACCTTAGTGAAAAATGAATTATAATTGAATTAGGAATTGTAATCCTACTCAATTTCATATTCCTATACATGTTTTATTGCCTTAGTAAAAAAGGAATTGTATTCAACTAGGAATTATAATCCTACTCAATTTCATATTCATATATATGTTTTATTGCCCAAGCCAAAAAGAAATGTAATTGAACTAGGAGAAGGATTTTATCCCACCACATGACATCTATAACTAGATACATTGTCTCCACAATTTTATCTTCAATTACAGATTGTGAGCCTACGACAAAAATGGCATACTCAAGGAAATTTTCCTCTTTTTTTTTAAAAAAAAAATTCGTCACTTTTTTACAACTTGACATGTTTGTCGTAGAACATTCATATCTCGTTATAGAAAAATCAAAATCATGAACCGTTTGATTTTTCAGAAATAAGGATTTTTGATCTCTAACATATCCAAAATTCAAAATTTATTACCTTCTGAATCTTTCTAGATGATTTTTGAAGTTAGCTCTAGATTCTGCCATGCTAAAAAAAATTCAGATTTGTGTGACTTTACTAAAAATCTCGTGTCTTGACGTAGGAACGACGAAGTCACAATCCGCTTGATGATTTCGAATCTAGACACAAAAAGTTTACAACATATCCAAGATTTAAGATTTAATACCTTTCGAGTCTCAAAAATCTTGACAGGTAACAATCTCTCCTTCACTTGTATTTTCTTTTTTCTTTTTTTTTTTGTAGATCAACAAAAGCAATTTTATATTTTACGGAGGCTACATACTGGAAAGATTTATCACACAAAAAATGTGTTTAACGTCCCTGCCTTGAAAATAAACTCAAGGTATTACAAGGTCCTGAGTGCTTAACCAACTTGAAGCTTTACTAAAATATCATGTAATGCTCGCACCTTGAAAATAAACTCAAGGTGTTACAAGGCCTTGTATGCTTAACCAACTCGAAGTTTACTAGAATACCGTGTAACGCTCCCGCCTTGAAAATAAACTCAAGGTGTTATAAGGGTTTTCCCCCTCCATCGACCCATCAATACTTCGTACAAGTCTAAAGTTTGATAAGACAAAAGATAAAATAAAATACATATCGCTTTGACTTTCACGCGATAAATCAAGTGGGAACATTTTTTTTAAACTCATGCAACTGAACTAAGAATATGGTTCTAAGAGCCTACGTACCTCAATGAAGAGGATCAAGTCACAACGTAGTTCTAGGGGATTTGAGTGATTTTTGATTTTTTCTTTTTGATTGTGCCGTACACAATTTATACTCTTGCGGGCCAAGAGTGACATGCAGTTTAGGGAGCATTTTAACTTGAAGATTTAGCTCAAATTTAAAGAGTTTTATGATATATAGTTTAGACTCGTGTCTCAAGGAGCATTTCAACTTGGTGATTTAACTCAAACTTGAAGATTTAAGGGACATATAGTTTAAGCTCGTGTTTCAAGGAGCATTTCAACTTGAAGATTTGACTTAAACTTGAAAATTTAAGTGACACACAGTTTAAGCTCGTATTCCAAGGAGCATTTCAACTTGAAGATTTAACTCTAACTTGAAGATTTAAGTGACATACAGTTTAAACTCATGTTTCAAGGAGCATTTCAACTTAAAGATTTGATTCTAACTTGAAGATTTAAGTGACATACAGTTTAAGCTCGTGTTTTATGGAGCATTTCAACATGAAGATTTAACTCAAACTTGAAAATTTAAGTGACACACAGTTTAAGCTCGTGTTTCAAGGAGCATTTCAACTTGAAGATTTAACTCTAACTTGAAGATTTAAGTGACACACAGTTTAAGCTTGTGTTTCAAGGAGCATTTCAACTTGAAGATTTAACTCTAACTTGATGATTTAAGTGACATACAGTTTAAGCTCGTGTTTCAAGGAGCATTTCAACTTGAAGATTTAATTCTAACTTGAAGATTTAATTCTAACTTGAAGATTTAAGTGACATACAATTTAAGCTCGTGTTTTATGGAGCATTTCAACTTGAAGATTTAAGTGAGATATAGTTTAAGCTCGTGTTTCAAGTAGCATTGTAACTTGAAGATTTAAGTGACATACAATTTAAGCTCGTCTTTCAAGGAGCATTTCAACTTGAAGATTTAATTCTAACTTGAAGATTTAAGTGACATACAGTTTAAGCTCGTATTTTATGAAACATTTCAACTTGAAGATTTAAGTGAGATACAGTTTAAGCTCGTGTTTCAAGGAGTATTGTAACTTGCAGTTTAAGCTCATGCGTTAAGGAGCGTCTAGATATACATTGACTCTTCAAAGTCATCTTCGGATGCAGACTTGCCCCCACTTTGAAGTTCTTCTATATCTTTATCTTCATGAGATCCATAGACAAGATATTGTTGATATTTTCTTAAAGTCAATCTTAATTCCATGTCATGTGCACGAATTGTCAACTCTTCAAATGTATTGGACTTTAATCCTTGCAAAATGTATAAGACCTCAATTCATACCTTGGATGCACATTTCAGCGCTAGAATTTTCACTAAGGCAATCTTTGCAGTTGAGGCTCAGACTTCTCCAGCGATTAATAAAGTCAACAACTAACTCATCTTCACCTTGACAAGCCTTTGTAAGTTTTATCATACTAACGACACGTCTCGTGCTATAGAAACGATTAAGGAACTCTTTCTCTAATTGCTCCCAACTATCTATAGAATTAGGTTGAAAATCTGTGTACCAATCAAAGGCAATTTCTTAGAGATCGAACAAACTCTCTAACTAGATAATCACCATATGTCTAGCAGCATTGCAAGTCTCAATAAAATGCGCTATATGTTGTTTGAGATTTCCTTTTCCATCAATTGTTGAAGCTTGGGAGGTTGATAGCCCTCAGACATTTTCAAGTTATTAATCCTTTGTGTATATGGCTTTTCATATATGGAAGAAAATTTGGACGAAGACTCGAATTTGTCTTTGATGGCCTCTATGATAAAGTTCTTCAATTGATCAATTGGAATCAAACCTTCATCTGAGATAAGAATCTCTTTGATCTTTGTTTGGTTTACGCAAGACTCTTCTTCATTTTGAATTTTAGAAACCTTCAGAGGTGATGGACTTGATATTCTTTCAATCATGTTATCCATCTTATTTGTTAGCTTGAAAAGTTTAGCATCTTGTTCGTGTGCGCACTTTGTTAGGCCTTCAATTGCTTTAGTTAAGGTTGCTAGTTGTTCTTCTATAGTGGAAGACATTTTGCTATTTATTAATGCTTAAAAAGTTGAGATGAGAGGTAGAGATGGTCCCACTGGGCGTACCAGAATTTGTAGACAGTAAAATTCGCGTTGAGAAAATAATAATCAGGAATGGAAAATTATAGCATCAATCGATTTTATTGTTTCAAATGCGAGTGTTACAATCTGTATGATTTCTCTAAATTTGTCTTTTCAAATATAAATTCAAGGGCTTTAAAGCTTGTTATTAAATCTATGATGAACTTGAACTTGGACTTTATCTTGATTTTGACTTTTATTTAAATTCAAGGGCTTCAAGCTTGTTCTTGAATTCGGTGGTCTAGATCTTAATCGTTCTTGAAACTTGAATGCTTGAATTCTTAAACTTGTAGCTTTGTAGAGAATTAAATGGCGTTTGTGCCAAATATTTCCTCTCGCTTCTTGTTTAGAATTTTTTGTCCCTTTTTTGAATTATGAGGACCCCTATTTATAGTTTTAGAATAGACGAGTTGGATTGGAATAGGATTTCGTTTGCCAATTAGATTTAAGTAACATGTCATATAGGCTTTATGGAGCGGACTTGTCATCTTTGACACATGTCATGATTCTATTGGTTTCTTATTTGACTTGGTATGCCACATCATTTTCCCACATGGCACCAAGATAGGCTGTAGAATGAGATGAAATTGGGCTTAACAAATTGGGTTCATCCATTGTAGCCGAAATCAATTAATTTAGACTTTAATTAAATCCATATTTATTGGACTTAAATATTTAACTCAAATATATTAATCAACAATATTTATTTGAATTAATATATTACGAATTTAATATAATCCAAATCATTTTATAAATTTATATTTAATTTTAAATTTAATATTTTTTAATATGAAGGAAGAAAATAAAAGTTCTCATAATCTTTCGCCATGATAGATGGAAAAAAATTGTATATTTGACAAAACATTTTTTAAATATACTCACATTTATTAGGAAAAAAGGTTGTCTTTCTTAAAATAAAATTTATAATTTTTTAAAACATTTTGCACCGTTGTCTTCACTTTCCCTAACTACTCACATTGATTAATTTTTTATTTTAAAAAGAAGAAAACATTGTAAATTAAAATTCTACATAATAAAATTCCTAAACGTCACTTCCTCTATTTCCATTGAAAAATGGATGGTCCTTAGTATTTGTTATTCCACAAAATAAATACATAAATAATATTACTTTTCCTATTTTATTCTCGAGGGTTACTCATTCTATCTCTAATTATTTGTTCAGTTTTTCTTTTTTACCTATTCCTTTTTATTTATCCATTTTAACAAACAAAAAGAATACAAAAATAATGAATTATTTTATCTATTAATACTATCAATGTTCCCCTTGTTTCTTGGTATGTAAATAGGAGTTTTAGTAATATTAAGGACCTTAGTAATTTTAATGAACGGCAAGAAGTTTAATCAATAATTCTAAGGACCTTAGTAATTTAAATATATATAGAGTATAAATATGTGAGAATTGAGAAATACATCCTTAATCATCAATATTCCTCAATAAGGAATTATTATTCTATTTGAAATGTCGAAAAAAATAATACTCTTAAATTAATAACATAATTAATAATTACACCAATACCAATTTAAACAATTATTATTAAGAACTATTCTTCAAAGTATTAAGAGAAAAACATGAACAAATAAAGATTGTTACAATAACTTTTACAAAACAATTTTGACCACTTCAAATTAAAGTTCTAATTATCCCCCTATTTATTAGTGTTTTTGTTTCTTATTTAGTGTTTTCTTTATTTCATTTTATTTAATATTTGAACTAATTTTTTCTACTGTGATTTAAAATATTTTGCATTTTGGATAGTACTTACAAACATGTACAGTTTCTTAAAAAGAAATTTGCAAAATCTATGTTTAAATACCTTTTGATTTATTTACTTGTTTGGTAATAATTAAGAGCATTTTGTCTAACCAAACAAAATAATTCAAAAATTATAAGAGCATTTTGTTTGACCAAACTTTTATCATTTATTACTAATATTTTTTTTTTGTAATCTCTGAAATATTTTTAGCATTTAATTATCCCTTTATTCCGCATTTTTCTAAAAATGTAAAACTGCCTTTAAATTTGTAACTTCTTGTAAATGAATTTAAAATACTTGTTTAACAGATTTTACCAAACGCACTAATTGTTAATTATTTTAACATTTCTATCCAAATATATATTTATTGTATGTTTGTAAAATCAGCGTCTAACATATTAATGGTATGAAACGGCAATGAATAACATAAAAAGTTTCATTTCGGATACCGATCGATTTGGTCATGTACTGACCTGACCGCGTCATAACCTTCATATTTTCTTTTAATTTTATCTTTACTTGTTATTTAATAATTTTATAATATTCTTAATACTACCTTTTTAAGATAATTCTATCCTTTATTCTTCTTTTTTTTTTTAAATTTATTATTTAAATTATTGAAATATAAACATTGTATTGAAACAATACAATACTTTATCAAATATTATCAAATATGTGTAACAATCAATAACCGTAATCCATGTTATCAGCCTCATTAAAGTGTTTTAGTTCTAGTACTTAGAAATGTTAGAAAAGCAAAAAAAAAAAAATTATAAATGTAAATTTTATTTATATTTTGGACCAAAATAGATAAGCTTTATTCAATTATCCTAAATTTCGAAATACCAAAAAATCAATGCCAATTAAATATGGAGTTAGTTAGACTTTGGATCGAGTAAACCACAATATTAGGGCAATATGACTACACTAAAGTAACCACAATTTTTTAAAAAATAATATCAAATTTATCATAATTTTTAAATTTATTATATTTCAACCTAGCGTAATCTCTACCTATATATATATAGATGAATTTTTTCCCCTTAAATCATCTATATTCCTCAATAAGGAATTACTATTCAGGTTGAGATATAGAAACAAACGAAAATATTTTTAAGTATGGGAAGTAGTAAAAGCCAAGGTTCGGAGAGTAATAACAACAATACTAAAAATGTCGATGATTGGCTACCAATCACGTCAAATAGGACTGCAAAATGGTATTATTCGACGTTTCATAATGTCACAGCTATGGTTGGTGCTGGTGTTCTATCTCTACCTTATGCCATGTCTCAAATGGGATGGTATGTATTTTCTTCGAATTCTACCACTTTTGATAGTAGCATAATTACGTAACTGCGTGTATTCTTTATAAAATTTCTGGCTTTATCACTGAATTCATGTTCATATGATATAAATATAATTTATATTACCATGTCAATTTGATTCTTAAAAATAGTTGTAATTGAGTAATTTTTTTTAGAGATAAAAATCTTTTAAATTGAGTGATAACAATTATATTTCATAAACATTTGTAGGTATATATTGTTAAATTTTGATATTTTTTAGAATTAATTTTTCATGTTATTTTTTTTTATAATAGGTATTGGGGAGGCGTAGTATTACTCACATCATGGGTGGTAACGTTATATACATTATGGCAAATGGTGGAGATGCACGAGATGGTACCCGGAAAAAGATTCGATAGGTACATAAATAAAATAGAATAAAAATTCAATTCATCCAAATTTTCACTAACTTTTAATGTCTTTATTATTATTAATCTTAGTACCTTAATTAAATATGAGATTTCATCTCATCGATGAGAGTCTGATATTACGTAACTTTCAATAGTTGATCTTACTATGAATAAAATTTCAAAATTCACTATTTTCATTCCAGAAAGAAGAGACATTGACATTTTCAGTCTCACAAAGAATTGTCATAAACACTCGTATACATGAAATCAATAAGATAAATGTTCTCATCTTGGACATTTACTTTCGTAAGTAAATTATAAATAATTTTTGATATATATAAAAAAATTTAAAATTTTTTATAGAAAAAATAATATATTTTCAATCGTTGATCTTACTATGAATAAATCTTCAAAATTCACTATTTCATTCCAGAAGGAAGAGACATTGACATTTTCAGTCTCACAAAGAATTGTCATAAACACTGTATACATGAAATCAATAACATAAATGTTCTCATCTTGGACATTTACTTTCGTAAGTAAATTATAAATAATTTGATATATATAAGATTTTTTTTAAAAAAAAAATTATAGAAAAAAATAATATATTTTCAATCATTATCTTACTATGAATAAATTTTCAAAATTCACTATTTTCATTCCAGAAGGAAGAGACATTGACATTTTCAGTCTCACAAAGAATTGTCATAAACACTCGTATACATGAAACCAATAAGATAAATGTTCTCGTCTTGGACGTTTACTTTCATAAGTAAATTATAAATAATTTTTGATATATATAAGATTTTTAAAATTATTTATAAAAAAAAATAATATATTATGTATGTATAATAACAAAATTATGTATATTATTTATTGGTTTGGATTGGAGACGCAGTGGTAATCGTTGTCTATATGAATGAAGGAGTTTCAGATTCAAACCCCAAACACCATGGACACTCTTAGTAGAATTTTTGGCTCCACCACTGAATGAGAGTTCGATTCTCACATTGTAGATCATGATTAGACTAAATCGACGAATGAACGATTTAATAATTGACAGGATTATGATTTCATGAGCTAATTTTATCGTGGTCTGTGTTAGGTACCATGAGTTGGGGCAAGAGGCTTTTGGTGAAAAGCTTGGTCTGTGGGTTGTGGTTCCTCAGCAGTTGACAGTAGAAGTTGGAGTGAACATATTGTATATGGTGACTGGTGGGAAGTCACTGAAGAAGATTTATGACACTGCATGTCCTACTTGTAGTCCACTGAGGACTACTTATTTCATCATGATTTTTGGCTCTGTTCATTTCTTTCTTTCACATTGTCCCAATTTCAACTCTATTTCTTTTGTCTCTTTCCTTGCTGCTGTCACATCCCTTAGGTAACTTCATTTCTAGTATGTCGTATTCCTTTCTCTCTCGTATGTATCTGGATGTCTGATGTTGACGATGTGATGATTGTGTAGTTACTCAACGATAGGATGGGGAGCATCAGTACACAAGGGAATAAGTCCAGAAGTTGAATATGGTCCAAGGGCTTCAACACAAATAGGAAGAATGTTTAATGCATTTCAGGCATTAGGTGAAGTTGCATTTGCATATGCTGGACATAATGTGGTCTTAGAAATTCAAGCAACTATGCCATCAACACCAGAAAAACCATGCAAAAAACCAATGTGGAAGGGAGTTATTGGTGCCTATATTATTGTAGCTATATGTTATTTTCCAGTTGCTTTTGTTGGCTATGCAGCTTTTGGTAACACTGTGGAAGATAATATCTTGATCTCCTTAGAGAAACCTGCTTGGCTTATTATAATGGCGAACGCGTTCGTCGTTATTCATGTTATTGGAAGCTATCAGGTTAAACTTATTTTTATATTGACTACTCGATAGAATTTGGACTATGTGATGTGCGTCTAATTCACACGTTATTTTTTTTTTCTCCAGATATTTGCTATGGGTGTGTTTGACATGGTAGAATCTTACATGGTCAAGGGACTGAAATTTGCTCCATCTAAAATACTACGATTTTCTGTTCGGACTGTTTATGTTGGTATGTCTTTATTATGATTTTATTTGGTATATTGAGCTTGTGTGATCATGAAAATTAAATTTGAGAAAAAAAATGTTCTTATAGATGTGAAATGGTATTTAAAATGGAAAAAAAGATAAATACATCGTCAAGCTATATAAATGGTATGCAGATATCTCCGTCATATTTTTAGGATATTGGTGCCCCTGTTGTTCAAAAACTAAGGAATATATACTAATGGACATACACGTATCATAATTTTATCCACTAACTCGACATTTATTAAATATTGGATCGACGGATAACATTGTGTCACGTGTCCCTATTTAGTCTTCCGTTAGAGTGAATGACATATACGCTCTACTTTTTGGATGATAAGGGTTTTCAATGTCTCAAAAATATGACAGAAGATATCTATATACAATTTTCGACAGTTTAGGAGTATATTTATCCCTTTTTCCTTAAAAATTGTAGTTATTTCTAAATTTTTGTGAGTGGAAGCAACTTTTTAGAATTTTCCAAGTTGAATCATAACTAATTTTATGATAAACATGATTTGTTTTCAATAATCAAATTATCACTTATTAAATGTTTTATTTTTTGTATTGCATGTGCAGCCTTAACATTGTTCCTTGGAATGACATTTCCATTTTTTGGTGGACTACTTAGTTTCTTTGGAGGATTTGCATTTGCTCCTACTACCTACTTTGTAAGCCAAATATCTTGTGTCAATTCTACACCTCATATAACTAAAATAGTATTGGTGATCGATGGATTACAAAATCAAATCTTTCAAAAATATTATTAGTTAATCTGATTATCGATTTTGCATATTATACATCGATAACTTTTAAATTAAATTGATAACATTCACATTCGAATCAAATCCTTTTCTCTATTGTTATAGCTTCCTTGTATCATGTGGCTTGCCATCTACAAACCTAGAAGATTTTCATTGTCTTGGTGGAGTAATTGGGTATGTTACAAGAAAATTATTTTTGAGAAATTGATGAAATCTAATTGTTTGTATTGTTCATATCATAATTTTGTCTTCATTTTTTTTTATGTAGATATGCATCTTGATAGGTGTTCTTCTGATGGTTTTAGCTCCAATTGGTGCCTTGAGACATCTCATACTGCAGGCCAAAACTTACAAGTTCTATTCATAGATAGGGTCATTTGGAAATTAGTTTTAAAATAATAACAAATAAATTTCCTCATGACAAACAATTAGTAGTATTTGTCAGAATAGAGATAATTACTTAGGTAGATAACTTATTAAGTTATTTTTAGTTTTATGTTACTGTTGCAGAATCTTTATTTTTAGACATAAGAGACCTGCAAAGATCTATTTCTTTTATTCATTTTTATAAACGGTTGAGATATCGTAATTCCTCGTGTTGTTTCAAATATCTTGCTATTTTTAGTTTAATTATTGTATTAGTACTTTGATATTCCATATCAAATCATGGAATCTTAGGGGATATTTAGGTGATTTCATATTATGAATTCGTATTCAAAACTTCTGATTAAAAATGAAGGCGTAGTTTCTCTACTACAATATTTGACTATGATAAAATAGGATAGGGCAACAAAAATGGAAGATTTAGCTAACCCTACATGTTTAACTTCAATATATCGATTGTTAGAGGTATTTACCCTCAAAATATAATGAAGTTTCTAAATTCAACTACTTTGGTTTCTTTTATTGCTATATATAAGTTAGAAAAATTAATTTAATTACTTTTGCCCAAGGGAAATAGACTATTATAGTAAAAAGAACAAATTATATTTTATTATGTTATAGGACATTTAACGCATTTTTGAAGTTACTAATCGAACTTATTTTATATATAATAAATAACTACTTTTAATTTATAATTTATTCAAGTGACCTAATAGTATAGAAAGTTTTTTAATATTATATCATCTAATTTCAAAATAAAGTTATCCCGCGGTTAATACCTAGTGTCACGGACTTAGAGTATTTGCTAAAACTCCGTGCGGCACTTGACAACTTACTCCCGAATCTTTCACGATCTTGTAAGCTCAAGTAAGCCTTTAAGACTCGGAACGCTAAGAGAATGCAAATAAAGACTTAGAAAGAGCTACTTTGGAAGACTTGCTTACAACTTTGCTTGGTTGGATGCATTTACAAATGAGAGGCCCTTCTATTTATACTACCTCCTAAGGGCCTAAGTGTAAATAAAATTTACTTATAAGTCCTAATAATTACACTTTGGTCCCTATTCTAGAAAAGTCTACACTTTCTAGAATATGCCAAATCATTCAAGAAAATATCTAAATTATTCTAGAGAATTCTAAGGAATTCTCTAATCTTCTTGATTAATCTAGAAGGTTCTAGAGTTCTCCGCAAACCTCTCCACAACTCTAGCCCCTTCCGCCTCTTCCGGACGCAAAATTTAACTAGGATGTGGCGGGACGTGACACTCTCCTCCACCTATTGATGCGACGACAGCGTCGCATCGTCACTTCATCGGTCACCGAGTCTCGTCTTCTTGTATGCACGACAATAGTCCATTGATTCGATCAATGCCCTCATGCAACTCTTTCAATTGCTTCTTCATCTCTTCTAACTCGGTCTCACAGTCAACCTCCTTCCTAGGAGGCAAGCGCCTCGGCGGCCTCTTTGGCATCACAACATTGTTCCCTCTTGGGACATTCTTCAGGCACTGTGGCAGAGACTTCTTAGCACCATTTTCTTCATTCGAACTTGTAATGGTGGTTACAACTGTCGACTTCTCCTTCTTGGGGTTTTCCTTGAGTTGCATGGCCGTTAGTCGTACTTGTCCTTCCGTCTTTGGTGCCTTACCTAGGGGAATCATGCATGTTCCTCCATTACCATAAGTCGTTGGAGGTAAGGATCGATCACCGCGTGACATGCCTGGAAGAACTCCTGCCCAAGAATTATATCAAAGAGATCTAAAAGAGCGACAGTGAAGTTGGTTTTACCTTGCCACTCGCCTAGCGTGATGCTTACTCTATGCGCGACTCCACTCACGGGAGTTGGTGGTGCATTGACCGTCCTAAGTTGGGCGTTACTTGGACTGTAACGCAGCCCCAACCTTGTCGCCGCCGTCTTGGTCATACTGCACACCGCATGCCTTGGTTACGCATGCCTTGGTTACGCATGCCTCTGCTCCTCATGCCTCGGCTTCTCTTGCCTTGGTTTAGCATGCCTCGGCGGCTTCGGTGGTTGCCTGGTGATAGCTCCGCATAGGCCTATCAAGCCCAACTGCTTAGTCTCCACGACTTGACCTTACTCACGTGCTTCCTTCGCTTTCCGCTCTCGTAGGACAACACTAAGGCTCCTCAGTTCAGGGCACCTTGCATAGCCATGCGGTCCACTGTATATGTAGCAACCATCTCCCTTGGCAACATGTATCTTCCTTACTGTGTTGCCATGTTCTCCAGACTTCTTGCCGTTGGACCTATAGGTATCATGCTTCTGAGGTCGTTGCTCCTCGCATTGCTTCTTGGGTTGTGGTTGTTGTTCCTCGCATTTGCCATGATCTTCCCCACCATTATCATGACTACCTCTTACGTCGTCCCCTCCGACACTGTAAGGCTTCTCCTGCCTGAAGTTTGTCAAAGCTTCGGCCTGCGTGATGGCCTCATCAATCGTCCTGACCTGTTGGCGTTTCAACTCCATCCCGGCCCAACTTTGCATCCCATCCATGAAGTGGAACAACATATCTCCATCTGTGAGGTTGGGAATCTGAAGCGTAAGAGTGGTGAACTCCTGTACATATGCGTGTATGCTGCCCGTTTACTTCATTTCCCTAAATTTGTGTTTCGCCTCATAGATGACATTGTTAGGGAAGAATGCTTTCTTGAACTCCTCGAGAAATAGCTAACCCTACATGTTTAACTTCAATATGTCGATTGTTAGAGGTATTTACCCTAAAAATATAATGAGGTTTCTATCAATTCAACTACTTTGGTTTCTTTTATTACTATATATAAGTTAGAAAAATTAAATTAATTACTTCTGCCCAAGGGAAATAGACTATTATAGTAAAAAGTGTCAAAATGACGCAAAGAGATATTACATGAGGTATCTAAAATGAATAAAGCTTAGTTAAGATGTCTAAGTGAAAATTGGTGCCAATATTAGGGGGTCACTAATGGGTTCACTCTAATCTCAAGGCACAAACTTAAATTTTCTAGGTAAGAAAGGAGTACTTATTGACCGTTTCATCACAACTTTTTGTGGTCTAAACTCTGAAACGAAAAGAAAGATATAGTTCTAAGCATTACCTACAAATAGTCAGTGGTTTATTTATGATTTTAATTGAAGGAGTTTGAAACATAAAAATAAAATATAATGCTTGAAACTTGAAACATCAAGGTGCATTCTAATACTTAAACAACTGAGCTAATTTATGTGTTCACATAATTCAGAATTGATCGCTACATACATAAAAATCAAAAAATTATCTTCCTTTATAGTTTTTTTTTTTAATAGATGACGTTCTGGTACACCTTCATAATAAGTCATGAGGCCCTAGATCCGCTCCTTATATAGCTGATGTCGAAATTTCTTATAATACAAATCAATATAAATATATCGTATAATGTTATGATATCGTTAAGATCCAACAATCTATACTTAAAAATGAACAAGTAAAAATATCATCTTTAAGTTTAGTAGTTAAAATCAAATGACACTATTTTACTTTTTCTTACAAACTAATTTGCAAGTAGATAATGTATTCGAAAAGTGTCATTTTATTATACGATAACTTGTAAGTAATCTATATAATTTTAATAAAAAGGTAGAATTTAACAAATTCAAAATTCATAAAATGGACAAAGCCAGTCAACTATATATAAGTGGTTGATAATTTTTCACACGATTCCATTATATTAATCTTCACAAAATTTTTATCTATGTTTCATTTTTCAAAAATTAATTTTTGACTAAATTTGAAGCTAAATTTAAATTTAAATTAATATTATATCTTCAAATTTTAGCTTAGATGTTCAAAAACTTGATGAAAAATATTATATATTTTTACGTTTTTTAAATATTAATATAATTTAAAAAATACATTTTAAAAGTTAATCAAAGTACATGTAATTATTAGCTACAATAAAACACATCAATTATAATTAATGTTTGATGTAAACATTGTATGTGGGTAAATATTTACCATAATTTAGTTTTCAATTTGATGAAGCAATCGAGACGCAAGTATGATGTAATTAATTAGCACGTTAGAGTATTGCTATTGCTAAATTTATTAGCTCCACTATTGAAATTCCAGGGTGTAGTGTAGAATATAAATTTTTTGTAACGTGATTTAAAATATATAATTATAAAGTATACACAATTATAAAGTGTACGCAGGTTGAAATTAAAAAAATCAATATATGATAAACATATATAAGAAAAATTAATAAAAGGTAATTTATAGAATTTTCATTTTTCACTATTTTACATTAAAAAAATAAAAATTGCGGTGACAAAAGTATCTTTGAAGACTTGAAATATATATAGGTGTAGCTTCTAGACAAAGATGAGATAACAATTACTAAATTATACGAGTTGAAAAATGTATATATGCTTATTGCATAATTTACGTAATATCTGTAAGAGTCCGAAGCCTAAAGGGTATAAAATGTTAATAAAAATTTTAAAACAGTATATGTACATTTATTTTAACCAAAAGGGCAAAATCGCTGGAAGGGCAGCGATTTCGCTTGCCGAAAAAAGTAAAATCGCTGCCTTAGCAGCGATTTCCAAAAAAAATTTTTGTTAATGATTTTTTAATAAATCGCTGCCTAATCAGCGATTTCTTTAACTTTTTAAATTATTTATTAAAAAAAAAAACTAAGAGCAAATCGCTGCAAGGGCAGCGATTTGTCTCCAGTTTTTTATTTTATTTTTTCCAATCAATTTTTTTAATTTTTTTTTTACTATTTTTAAAATTAAATTTTAAATTTTAAATATTTTAAAGAAATTTTAATTTTAAATTTTTCTACTACTTATTCCAAAATAATTTTTTTAAATAATTTTTTAAAATAAGTAGCAATCAAAAATTTTCTAAAAAATTAATTTAAAAAAACATAAAAGAAAATTGAAGACAAATCGCTGCACTTGAGCGATTTGCTCCTTTTTTATTTTCTTATTTTTAATTTCAAATAAAAAATTAAGAAAATCGCTCCTTAGGGAGCGATTTATTAAAAAATTATTTTAAATTTTTTTTTTTAGAAATCGCTGCCTTTTACTTTTTCCGGCAAGCGAAATCGTTGTCCTTCCAGCGATTTTGCCCTTTTGGTTAAAATAAATATTCATATATCATTTTGAAATTTTTATTTACATTTTATACCCTTTAGGCTCCGGACTCATGTCTGTAACAAACGACGAATAAAAGAAAAATAAGTTTAAAAAAATGAGCAAAACATAATTTCACTTGGAATAAAAATTAAACTTGAAATTTTTTTATAAGATAGATAGGAAGAATTTATATGATACATTTGTTTTTGAATCTAATGATAACGTAGCTTGAAAATAAAATAATTTATAATTAAGTGATTTTAGTAACCTAACGAGCAATATTTTTTATTATTTTTTGGGTAGAGACGTGGACGCTATTCTCTTAACTACCAAAATAAATTTAATAACGCCAACAGCGCATAAAAATATTATTTATATTATCAGTGCAAGTTAACAGTATATTACAAGGTATGGATCCGATTCAATTGTATTTATCAACATTAACTCTATACTATTTTTTATTTAAAAAAAAAAAAAAAAGTTAGTTGGTTGAGTTAAGTAACCTAGTTTTGCATTTTAACATGTCAAATATTCTTTAACATTTTTTTATTTTCTTTATTATTTCATGTATATATATATTTATGTACAAACAAATAGGGTCTTACATCTTAATATATAAAAAATATGTATCTACCTTTCTTTGCATATACTTGGTAGTTGTAAATTAGATAAACCAATTCCATTCTTTCCTTAGAGTAAAGTCAAAACTACTTTCATCTTACAATTTTCATACTCCTTAAAACCCAATTCTTGATTTCAATTATCTAACACAACAACAAAAAAAAAACATTAATTTTTTTGTCCAAAAAAAAAAGAAAAATAATATTTTTGTCCAAAAAAAAAAAAGTGTTTCAAATGGATTCATCAATTGTTTGTGAGCTTGAAGGAACTCTATTAAAAGATCAAGATCCATTTAGTTACTTTATGTTAATTGCATTTGAAGCATCTAGTCTTATAAGATTTGCAATTTTACTTATGTTATGGCCATTAATTAAATTTCTTGGAATTTGTGGCCAAAAGGATAAAGGGTTAAAATTAATGATATTTGTGGCTACTATAGGTGTAAAAATTTCTGAAATTGAAGTTGTGGCTAGAGCTGTTTTACCTAAGTTTTATTTTGATGATATTGATATGAAGTCTTGGAGGATTTTTAGTTCATTTGATAAAAGAATTGTTGTGACAAAAATTCCAAGAATTATGGTGGAGAGATTTGTTAAGGAACATTTGAGAGCTGATGATGTTATTGGAAGTGAACTCGTAGTGAACAATTCTGGCTTCGCTACTGGATTTATTAAAGACGATTTCAACTCGATTTTGGAAAGAGTTGGTGCTTTGTTTGATGGTGAAACACAACCTAGCTTAGGCCTTGGAAGGCCTCAAAATTGTTCTTCATTCCTTTCCCTATGCAAGGTACGATATCAATATATATAACTTAAATTTTTCTATTTAACTTTTCTCGTTTGCTTGAATTCGAACTATATATATGGAAAATCAAAGAGCTATTTGATGCCGATAAATATACAAGGAATTACTAGATATACTTTTTATATTCATGACACCGATATATGTTCAAGAATTAAAGTTTTTTTATTATATCGTTAGTATATATATAAGTTAAACTTTATTTATTTAATTCAGTATTAAAAATGAAAGTATTTTGTTATGACATTGACATAATATTCTTGTATATAAAAAAAATTGTTACGAATGTCTTAATTTTATATAGTCGAAACAATAGTCACATTTTTATATATATGTAGCAATAATTCCATATGGTACTTGTACCAAAATAACTATATATTATATATATACATTTTTTTTATAACATTGACATTAATTTTTATTTTATCTTTTGTTATAAATGTCAATTGAAACAGGAACAATTACATCCACCATTTATGATCAATAAAAATCAAGATCATATTATCAAGCCATTACCAGTAATTTTCCATGATGGACGTCTTGTTAAACGTCCAACACCATCAATTGCTCTGTTAATTCTTTTATGGATTCCATTTGGTATTATATTAGCAACAATACGTATTATAATAGGTTTAATGCTACCATTATGGATTGTACCCTATTTAGCTCCATTATTTGGTGGTAAAGTTATTGTCAAGGGCAAACCACCACCACCAGTGTCAATCACTAACTCGGGCGTGCTCTTTGTGTGCACACACCGAACCCTCCTGGACCCTGTGGTCCTATCCACCGTACTTCAACGTAGGATACCGGCCGTGACGTACTCAATCTCTCGATTCTCGGAGATTTTGTCTCCGATCCCGACCGTTCGTCTCACGAGGATTAGAGAAGTGGACGCGCAAAAAATCAAATGTCAACTCGAGAAAGGAGATTTAGTCGTTTGCCCCGAAGGGACGACATGTAGGGAACCGTTTTTACTGAGATTTAGCGCGCTATTCGCTGAATTAACCGATCGAATCGTACCAGTGGCGATGAATTATAGAGTAGGGTTTTTTCATGCAACAACAGCTAGAGGATGGAAAGGAATGGATCCAATTTTCTTCTTCATGAACCCTAGGCCAATGTATGAGGTAATGTTTAGAATTCCTTTTTAAATACAGTGTAAGATTCGGATAAACCCCTCGATCCTCTCTGACTCAACCGTCAAATGTATCGTTGATTCATATATTATTATTTTTTTCAAACAGGTAACATTCTTAAATCAACTACCAGTAGAAGCCACGTGTTCATCAGGTAAAAGTCCACATGATGTTGCAAATTATGTCCAGAGGATTTTGGCAGCAACATTAGGATTTGAATGTACTAATTTTACAAGAAAAGACAAATATAGAGTTCTTGCTGGAAATGATGGAATTGTGTCACAAAATTCTGGAACAAATTTAGCTAATAAATTTAACAAAGTGGTGGCCACTTTCAAGCTTTTTATTCACTAAAAAAAAAAGATTACGAGTTATTTAATTTTTTTTTTTGATTATATGTTTTACTTATTATTGTATTTTTGTTTTATTCTTCATGTCTTTGTGTATATATATTTAAAAAAATAGATAGATTAAAGAAAAAGACTGAGGTTGTATTCTTTGTTTATATATATATCATACTTACATTCTTTTTTCATGATGATGTTAATTACTTTCTAAAATTACTATAGTTATTCATTGATATTATTAAGACATATTTAAACTCTATTGAACTAGGTCTTTTTTTAATTGTGTCATGTATAGTTGGATACTAGAATTGTAAATACTAAATAACATCATTAAAGGACGTAATCAAAGGTGTAGTGCAGCGGATAGACTGCTCCAAATCTATTAAAAATCTCGATTTTAAATTTTAGATATGAAAAATATTGTAGCAGGTGTTGGGCTTTGTGGAGGCTTGTGAGCCGGCCCGACCCATTACTGAAACCCTAGGTTAACTATTTGGTTTTCCTATAAATATGATCCTTGTATTTGTAATTCTTAAGGAGCACAAGTGAAATAAAATCCTCCTGTTACAGTCGTGGAGTAGGGAAACCGAACCACGTTAAATTCTTGTGTGTCCCGTTTGTGTTCCGTTTCTCTTTTCTCTAGATTATTTGTGTGTGTTGTGTGTTTAATTCCCAACAATTGGTATCAGAGCCCAGGTTGTCAACAAGTCTCAGCCCACCGGGAGAAACTGGGTTGTCGCTCTCCAGCCCAAGGCCCGATGTGTGAAGGGGGAGATTGTTGGGTTATCCCACATCGGAAGTGGAAGGGGCTGGTGGTCAATTTATAAGTGTGAGGGAAAGCCTCAACCTTTTCTCTAGATTATTTGTGTGTGTTGTGTGTTTAATTCCCAACAATTGGTATCAGAGTGAGGTTTCAACAACACTGTAACACAAATTGTGAGAAATTGTCACCTAGGGTTCTTGTGTGAAGAACTGTGTGCAGGAAGGAGTGTGCCGCCGCCGTTCGCAAGCTACAGCCGTGCAAGACGCCGTTAAGGGAATTGCCGAAGGTGTGTGCGATTTTTTTTGTGGTGCAATATTTCTGACGAAATTACCAAGATCTGAAATTAGTTGTACCGAGTATCTCATTTAGTCCTTTGAGATGACAGAAGATGGGAAGTTCCGAATTGAGAAGTTCGATGGTACAGATTTCAGTTGGTGGAAGATGCAGATTGAAGATTTGCTGGTTCAGAAAGATTTGGACGTAGTGTTGGGTGACAAGCAAGGAAAATTGTCTGATGCAGAGTGGGCAGTTTTGGATCGGAAAGCTATGTCAGTTATCCGACTCTCGTTGACCAAGAATGTTGCGTTCAACATTCTTAAGGAGAAGACAGCGAAAGGCATCTTGGAAGCCTTGTCTAACATGTACGAGAAGCCATCTGCAGCAAACAAAATTTTTCTGATTAGAGAGTTGGTGAACACAAAGATGAAGGAAGGCAGTTCAGTTACCGAGCACATCAACTCATTGAATTCGATCTTAGCCAGACTTTTGTCAGTTGGCATTAAGTTCGATGATGAAGTTCAAGCTTTACTACTGTTATCATCATTGCCTGACAGTTGGTCCGGAACGGTTACAGCAGTTGCCAGTTCAGTGGGACCTAATGGATTCACCTTTGAGAAGATTCGTGATCTCGTTCTTGGCGAGGATGTCAGAAGAAGGAGTTCTGGAGAATCATCAGGTGATATGCTAAACGTCGTCAGAGACAGAGGAAATAACAGAGGTAGTGGGAGCAGGAACCGAAGAAGGAGTCAGTCGAAGGCTCGGGATGGCTCAGGTGTAACATGTTGGAACTGCAAGGAGGTGGGGCATTTCAGGAATCAATGCCAGAAAGACAAACAAGTCAACATTGCAGAAGACAGCGCCAACGAGGATTTGTTTATCTGTTGCGCGGAGAGCAATGTGGATTCCTGGGTCATGGATTCTGGTGCTTCTTTTCACGCTACCCACAGCAGTGAAGCATTGCAGAATCTGGTTATTGGAGACTTTGGAAAGGTAAGGCTTGCAGACGATAGAGCTCTTGATGTTACGGGCATGGGTGACATGGTGCTGAAGACGCCAGTCGGTTTCTGGACCTTGAAGGATGTCAGAGTTGTTCCAAGCTTGACGAAAAGTTTGATTTCTGTTAGGCAGTTGGATGAACAGGGACATCATGTGAAGTTCGGAAATGGGCAGTGGAAGGTCGTGAGGGGCAATCTTGTCATGGCTCGTGGAACAAAAAGAGGATCGTTGTATATTGTCGGATTACCGTCTGAGGGAGTGACCGTCCCAGTTCAGAAGAAAAACAAAGTCCGGTTCACAGAATCTCGTGGGCAGAAGAAGGTTGTCTTTGCAAGAAAGAAACCCAGAGCCACAGGTCAGATTCAGGATGAACGAGCAAGGAAAGGTTCAGGAAGACCAGTCAGAGGCGTTTGTGGCAGTGGGAGCACCGGCCGTGCTTCAGCCAAGGCTCCTAGAAGACAGTGGGTCAAGAGAACCAGTATTCCAGCTGTTGATACGTCTCCAGAAAATTTCTTGCTGAGTATGGAGAGTGTTTGTTCTCAGAGAGTTCTAGGATCCGGCAGTTCGTGTCTCAAGTCGGAGCCGGTAGGGACCGAGGACGAGTCAAGGGCAGTTTCAGCCGTGACTGATGTGTTGAAGCTTCGGGGAGCTTCAACGGGCCTTTCAGTTGACTGATGAGAAGGCCGCTGTAGCAGGAGAGAGTTGAAAAAGATTACTAGACATACAAGTGTTCTAAGTGGATGGCAGTTGAAATTCTTCAAGCCTCCAAGTGGGAGATTGTTGGGCTTTGTGGAGGCTTGTGAGCCGGCCCGACCCATTACTGAAACCCTAGGTTAACTATTTGGTTTTCCTATAAATATGATCCTTGTATTTGTAATTCTTAAGGAGCACAAGTGAAATAAAATCCTCCTGTTACAGTCGTGGAGTAGGGAAACCGAACCACGTTAAATTCTTGTGTGTCCCGTTTGTGTTCCGTTTCTCTTTTCTCTAGATTATTTGTGTGTGTTGTGTGTTTAATTCCCAACAATTGATACCAAGTAGGGAAACCGAACCACGTTAAATTCTTGTGTGTCCCGTTTGCGTTCCGTTTCTCTTTTCTCTAGATTATTTGTGTGTGTTGTGTGTTTAATTCCCAACAATGCAGGGAGTATTTCTTAAGGAGCGCGAATATAGATAATGCAGGTTTTGAACATTCGATGGAAAAAAATACTCTTCTAACTTCTATTGAAGAAGTTCTCTTATTTGCATTCTTTTTAAAGTTGATAACCTATCCGATTTCATCGATATTTTAAATTGATTAATTTAACTCAACGTGAAAATAAAATTATACTTTCAATTATCGAAAATGAATAAAATCTTAGAACTCGTAGCTAAATACTAAAATTGATCACTAATTCTTTTTTGCTACGAATTAGCGATAAATTTCTATTAACTATGAGATATAAGGTAGATGAATTTGTTGCACAAAATCAAGATATTGGTTTCTTCATTGAATTAAATTAGTTTGGGCTTACTACAAGTATGTGTGGGCTCATAAATGGGCTCTCTAACCACATACCTCTAGGTAAAATTCACAAAAATAACCACTTTTTAAGTTCTTGTATTGAAATAAAAAACCAAATTTCACATATAGCAAACGTGAAAATCATATTTGTATGTTATAGCTAAAGTTTGCAGAATTGCAATTCATATCAAATTTTATGTTTTCTATGGAGCTTTTTATTTATACAATTCGCTACAAATATCTAATTTTACACAAACTGTTCAGTTTTGTATAAATTTATTTATACATTGTAATTTGTATAATAAGATATGTATTTGTATAATATAAGTGTATAAGATGAAAATATATTATTTGTATTTGTATATACACTTATCTCTCGCTTTATACAAACACAAACACATTTTATATATTTTATACCGAAATATATAAAATGGCTAATTGTATATCGAAAAATGACTAATTGTATACTGGATCAGATGGCAAAAAAAAAGGATATCTACTGCAAATTACAACTAAAATAAATTATGACTATAGCATTTATTGAATTAATAATTTGCTATTTTATCTAATTTTCCTTGAAAAAAATACTTAAATTGAAAAGTCTAATAATAACTATTTTTCAAAAGATAAAAGTGATAAGCGTGCTATGCATGGTAAATTTTCATAAATATACACTTTTTTAAGTTCTTATAATGGAAAAATAGTCATTGTGATAGAGTTTCAAATTCAGTTGCTAAATTACTAATGTATGATTATGAAATTTCATTCGTAGAGTTTAAAACTCCATAATAAGCTATTTTTTTAAAAGAAAAAGCCAATAACATCCAGTGAACGCTATTTCTATCGACAAAACATAAACCTTTTTTTTTCTTGTTAGTGTCCCCACAATTTAATAAATGTGTTATAAAGTGGAGTATGGTCGTTAAAGCTTTACACATTTAACTTTAAACATTAATTTCTTTTTATTTTCATACTTTTTGGTCAAAAACATAAAGCTATTTGAATCTTCTTTTTTGAAAATAATCTTCAAAAGTTCTCACACTAACTTTAAGAATTAACATTAGCAAAATGACAAGAATAACCAGTTGTAACGCACGACTATTTTGTTCCTTACAAGATTGACCAATTTAAAGCCTAGCTTTTCTTCACCTTTTTTATTTACGTCTCTTCGTTCATTTTTATTTGTTCAATATAATATAATATAATTATATTACCTTTCAGTCGAGCTAGAATGGGTTCCTTCCGATCGCTTTTCTCTACCCAGGATTGCTACCTTTTTCCGGGAATTCTCAAAATAGATGTTCCAAAATAGACTTCTATGAGTGAAAGGCAGGTTTAAACTAAAAGACGGGGAATTAGCCAACTTGCACGATTGAACTCTCTTCTTCGTTCATTTTTATTTGTTCAATATAATATAATATAGTTATATTATGATATTAATTTAACTAATTTAAATTTGATTTAAGCATTTGTTAAATTATCCAATATAAGGTGTGGGGTTAGATGTTGATATTTAGTTGTATTATGTGATTCTGAACATTCAATATCTTACATTACAACAAAAATGATCATTAACGACATTTAATTATTAATTGCCGCTAAATATGTATTTTTAGCGGCAATTGTCGCTCTTTATATATGTCTCTAAAGTTTTAGTGACATTGATTCTAATAACACTTAACTAATGCTGATAAAAACATTATGCCGCTAAAAAATATTTTTGTTGTATTATAAATCAATTTTGATGGTTGAGTTAAAACTCTATATTTATTTTCTTATCATGTTATTAGTTATACTTATTCAAATTCTCGATTTATTCGATGTACATGATCCAATTGGCAAACCTAGCTAGATTTACGAGATGGTGTTAAATTGTCTCACATTAGATGGATATAAATATTCGATATGATCTCAGACAATTTTCACTTGTTTGAACTAGTATTTTGACTAAATTAGATTGTGGTGACTAATCTTTAATCAATTCTCATTTCAATTAAACTTTAATTTCTTATTACTGAAAAAATGAAGTAAATTACTTTCTTATTGAAAAAGGATCATTATATTTTCCATATGAAGTCACCATGCAATAATAATAAATATTCTTATTGTGTAGAGGACCCCAATGCCGATATATAGGATGTGTCCGGAAATGATTTATAATTTTCTTTATGTTTGATAAGTTGATCAAAATATTTAGAGACTATTTTTTAATAAGAAAATGATTTGATCTGGTTAAAATATGTAAAATCAGTTTCACACATGATGTTTCATATTGATTATATCTTATTGAAATACGAAAAATAAGTTCCAGAAACGATACCTCATCTTATATATCCACTCACACGTAAACCCCACCACCCTAGCCTCGCTGCCACCTCTTATAGAAATTGTCTAGATTATACTATCTCTGTTTCATTTTACGTGACACTTTTTGAATTTTGAGATTTAAATAAATTTATTTTTGACTGTAAGTTTTTCATAGATCTTTTGAATATTTTGAATTATTAATTATTGTGACTTATAATACTTTTTACGTAGTTTACAAATATATAAATTCCATTTCAAAAAAAATAAAATTTCTACGCACAAATTTTCAATCAAACTTAAATTGTTTGACTCTCGAAAAACGAAAAGTGTCATAAAACAAAGGAAGTATACAAATATATTTTTAGAATAATATTTTTTATTTACATTTGGAACATAAGAAATTCACTTATTTTTCTAAAAATTATTTTCCCTCTACCGAACACACCTAATAAATTTGTTATCATTTTCTAATGTTTCACTTATGTATTATCCATGCTTGAAAACTCCAATTTTCAAGATTAAGAAAAGTGTGGTGTTTGTTTGATTAAACACATGAAAATGACTCATACTTTTTCAAATTCACTATACAATATAAATTTCTTGTAACTTTTCTTTTTTTTTCTAATTGAGATTCACTACCTCTTCACTTTTGCCATTTCTTTTAGATATCATTAAATTATTTTCACATATGGTCTTGTCAAATATCAGAGTTATATCATTTTCACTTGTATAAAAGGAAGAGAAAAAAAGAAGAAACATCACTTGAAGAAGAAAACTCTCTAAGGGATTTTCTTTCTTTTAAAAGATGATAAGCTATTGGATAAGGATTTAATTTTTTTTTGCATATCTTTTATTTTAATAAGTAATAAAAGTTTTTATGATAAAATCACAAAAAGCAAATGTTGGACATGGAAGAAAGAAATAGCATGAGATGTAGACTGACTTTTTGCAGTAAGAAATTTATTGGTATTTTATTTGGATATTGTATTTGACTTAATTTTAGATATATTGTGTTTGAAATTTCATACCATTAAAGTTAAAATGCATAAAATGTGGACAAAAATGATTGAACTTTTATCACATGTATGTATGAACTTCAAGTAAAAATATAATTCATAAATTTTAACTTTATATTATTTAAGTAAAATGATTGAATTTCAGGTATAGATATCTGAATTTTTTTATTGAAGTTTAAAAAAAATGGTTATACTTCATTAGTAGAAATATTTGAACTTTAATCATGTCTATTACTATTGATGAAATATTATTATTTTTTCTCTGAAGTTTCTCACTGAATAAAAATTTAGTGATTATTTTCATAATTATTTTAATTGAATGAAAAAAAATAAAATAGCAAAGTGTTCATGTGACATTAAAGTTAGGTATATGTACACTTCGGCCACCTTTTGTGGATCCAATTTTTGATAGCAGTATCCACTTTGGGCCCACTTTAAGAATGGGCTTTGTAGGTGTTTCATGTGTTATGTTTAGTTGTTTCTCAAAAATGGTAGACAAATAAATTTAAAATTATCTATATTTTAAAATATTACGTACTTTATTATTAATTAAATTTTTTTTGTGTCTTTTATACTTTTATATATATATATATATATATATATATATATATATATATATATATATATATATTTTCTATCAGATATACGAAAATAGAAAGAGAGGTGAGCAAAATACGGGAGGGAGGTGAGTGAGATTTATATGTATCACAATAACATGCGAATCATACTAGATACATGTATATGTATGTATTTGAAGTGATTCACATATATCTGAGATATCAAATACACGGGAGAGTAGTGAGTGAGATTTACTATGTATCTCAGATACATGTGGATACATATGAACCTAGAATGAACTACACATGAAATTGATTTTATATATCCGATATAGATGTATCTGGAGGTACCAAATGGTAAGATCGTATACGTAATACTACAAACTAGAGTTTATCTAAATAATTAATTTTAATCTACTGATATATATATGTAAGTTCATTGATAATTTAGTATTCTTTCAAGTCATATTATTTGATGTTTTTAAATTTATTAGAATCTTTTAAGAAATTTATTCGCGCATAAAGTGGGAGAATTTTTTAAGATTAATGTAGATTTAGTTAGAATCAGTTCCTTAAGTTTATAATTAAAGAATTGTAATTTAAAATTGTTTGTGTTATATAACGAAGAGTTTGAAGAAATCCTGATAAAGATGGGATATGATTAATTTTTTTATTTCTTTGAACAAAGAATTTTTCATATAATTTCTTATAGTTAATTTATCATTCCATAACTTTATTTTTACCTAATTGTTAAAAGTTGAAACATGAAAAATAATTGATTTTTTTTCGTTTATAGATAACAATAAAATATCATACGATACAATTCAGTATAATTTGTACACAATAATTTTAATCAACTCCTTTAATTTCTTGCTAATTTTTTCTAAGCATTTTTTTTAATAATATGTAAAATTATATCATTCTTTTATGAAGGTTGAACTAAATTTTGACTTCTCTTCCTTCATTATTTTATTTTTTAAAAAAAAAGCTTATAAAGACTAATTGTGTCTAGAAGTTTTTTGAAAAATAAATAAATAGTCTTAAAGATCAAAAGTCATAGTCCTCAACTGTCAGCACTTATTATAACAAAAAATTAAATCTTCATTCATATAGGCTTCATTTAATTAATTGTTGATGTCAACCAAAAAGAAGATTAAAAAAATGGTTAAAAAATGTCCATTGCGATTGTTAAATTTAATTATTTCTTGAGTTGGTGGAATAAATAACGTAATTGTATAAGTATATTATAAAAAAAGATCGTGTATACACTATATAATAAAAATATTATTTATGATAAATCTTTAATTAAAGATTCAAAGTAAAAAATGAACACTACACTTAAAAAAGCATAACTATAACTATAATGATGTTAAGATGGTAAGAAAAATTAATATAAAAGAACCAATAATTATACTAAAAATTAGTTATAGAAAACAAAACTAAGTATAATAGTTGATTAAAGTTGGTGGAATTACAAATGGAATTTGATTAGGGTTTCAAATAATTAGGTCATACTTAATATGATTAAAAGATTGTTATACTTAATATAATATAATTAAAAGATTTTTATGACTTTTTTTTCTTTTTTCTTTTTGGATAGGTTGGAGGTGGGGTCTCAAATATAAATTGTTAAAAAAAATGTTTGCAGGCTTGAAGATTTTTTAAATCATTCATGTTCGTTGTTTCCATAAGGTATCTTTTGGATTTAAAATTATATGTTATTGGCACAACATATAAGAATTTTATTTGATCAATGTTATTTAATAAGTATATTATAACATGTTAATTTATATTAGTTGATATTCGTATATAATTCTATAAGAGATTTTCTTAGATAATTTTAAAAAAAATAATATTGGTGCATGGATATCACAATACAGTGTACACGAATTAGTAGAATTTAATAATTTTGACATAAAATTTGAATTGTAGTAACTTTTTTCACTTAATATGTATTCAAAACACAATATATTATTTTTCTAAAATTCAAATCTCTTAACTCCATTTATGTACATGACAGGAGGTTTTATTTGTGACCTTATTTTCTAATTTTGCCTTTTCTTCTAATAAAACATTTTAATTAGATCCACTTAAGTATATTTCTATTCGATCCTAGCCACAAATCTATGTCCTAATTCTATAGATCTTTAGAAATTGTTAGGATCGGAAATAAGCAGGTGTAAATGCGAAAGCTAGCAAAGCAAACCTCAAAAGACCACGAGTAAGAAGACAACAAGAAATTTATCAAAAGATACAAAAATTTAACGTCGTTCGGTCAATCGCCTATGTCCAGAGATGAGCAATCCACTATAAATATGAGAGTAAAAAATACAGAGAGAAACAACCTTAACAAATTCACTCGAAATACATGAGAGGTTCACACAAGTGATAACATATCAAGCTTGTGACCCACAAATTCTCCCCCTAATCAAAACTCTCAAAGCCCTTAAGACTACATTGTGAATACTGATTAAGTTAGAAGAAACATTCCTCTATTTATAGAGTCCTAAACCTTTTCCTACAAGAAAAGTATTAGTCAATCCAAAACTTTTTTCTAAAAGAAAAACCTATTTATGGTAAGAAATCAGGGCAAATAAAACCCAACAGAAATGATCCCTTGAATCTTTTTGAGTTTAAAATCAAACTTTTAACATGTTAAAAAAAATATGAAAAACATAATTGAAAAATAGGGATTCGAATTGGTGACGTGAAGCTTAGTTAGCATTTGCTATTGCACTATCAATTTCTCCTTGACATTGAAGGGGTTCAAAATATATATAACTACAGAAATATAGAAAATATACCTTATATATATAGTTTAATTTTTTACCAAGGGGGTTCAATATAAGCTTTTCTCCTATTTTTTTTATTTATGAACTCTACAAACTCTCTTTAGTGATCAGGATGTCAACCATATCGATAGTAGTGGTCCTTCTTTCATTGAATTATCATTTGTTTTGACAATTTAAATTAGACTTTGCTTTACAAATAAACTTTTGGTCTAAATCAAACTAGCTGATGAGTCAAGGACACGTCAGAACGATCAATAGTTGCTTATAATTAGTTTCATTCGAGAATTTCATATCTTCTATCACTTTTTTCTATTAGTTTATTTTTTAAGTCCATTTAACCTCATTTCACTATATAGCCACGCTAGCAGTTATTACGTGTCATTTGTCCAAACATCTAATCACCTCACATGATTCACCAATTTCATCGAAAACTCTTATTTGTTAAAGTAGAAGCACAATTGCTTCTTTTTAACCAAACAACATTATCTATGATGCGTGAATAAACACAAAAAATTCAAATCACGAATCCATTTGAAAGCTAGTTATGACTTAGTCATATATACTTCTCTTCTTACTTGCATATACTTTTAAAAGTTCTAAATCCTAGCTTGGCAAACTATGAAAGTGATGCATCTTTTCAAAAGAAGAAAAAAGAAAAGGGTCTTAAAATCTTTAAAGCCCTCACATTTAGTACCAACTTTTTTAAGAACAACAGTTAGCAAAATGACAAGAATGACTTACTGTAAAGCATCACAAATTATAAAAGACTTTTTTCTTTTTTTCTTGTCAATGACTCATATAACCATTTAACTTTACCAATATATCCCTCAACAACTTAAACTAAAAATAATTGATAAGTATATAATACATGTATAATTCATATATAATATGTGTATAATCAGTATACAAGTTAGGTATAGAGACTAACATGGACAAATATCACTATTAGAAAAGATTTTTTCCTTCGTAAATTAGCGTATCGAATAAGCTTACAAAAAAAAAATAGTGAGAAAGATAACTACTCAATTTTTTCGTATGTAAACAGTACATCATTTTTTCATCGATTTAATTAAAATATTTGAGGAAACAGATACTAAAACGTGCATCTTAATAAATTTAATAAAAAATAATCGGTGAAAAATAAGCCCTCAATTTTGGTAGCTTATTGCACTGTCTTTTATTTGAGTGGGGAAAAATGCAATCTTTTTTCAGTTTTCTTGTCTCTCATAAAGAGAAACAGAATTTTCTGTTTAATTCATTTTGATTTTTTTATCTTTTATCAAAAAAGAAGTAAGTAACAGATTTTCTAATTTCAGTTGAATTGGATTTCTTACTGAGAAAGGAAATTATATTAAAGTTTATTTTTTCATTATATATGTGGTCCAAAAATGCAATAATAAAAAGTTTATGTACACTTCATGAACCAAAAGTATAATATAAAGTTTTAGTGGACCATACCTACTATTGCAAAAATCAAAGTTCCACTATATAAAAGATACTAAGCTAAATATAGGATTTAACTAACTAATATTTCTATATTGAACCATGCATAGGTTAGGTATCTTAAAATATTTGCATTTTTATTCATGACAAAATTGTACAATAAGTAGTATGGTTTGGCTTAAAAGAAGTTGAGAAGAGGGAAAGAGTGAACTATTATTTTTTTCCAATTTGATGTATATATAAAAAGTTGTAATAAAGTTTATTTTAGAGGTAAGGAAATGTGAGGGTGAATTTAGGCGTGACACATGTTACGTTATAAGTTAAGTGACCTAACACGTGTTATTTATTTATTGTTTCGAGGCTTAAATAATATCTTATTGATATTACGTGATCATACAATCATTAAGGTACTTAATGGATATATGTTATCTACTAAAACTTTTTTAATAGATTTTTATGTATAGATCAAGGGCATCTCCCCGATCCATTCTTTCCAGCGCCCCTCAATCAAATCCATAACAGTTGTTGCTTGTGCAGGAGTAACTAGTAAACTTCAAATTGCAATAAAAAAAAGTTTTCAATTAAGAAAGCCTGAAAGTTCATGCGAGCTGGGCTGATTGTCACGACCCAAATCGGGGCCGCGACTGGCACCCACATTTACCCTCCTATGTGAGCGAACCAACCAATCTAACCTTAACATTTCAATGTATAACAACAGAAAATAATGCGGAAGACTTAACTCATTAATAAAAACCAATTCAATAACTACTAAAATTCAGCATCTATTATTTTCCCAAAATCTGGAAGTCATCATCACAAGAACATCTATGATCAAATTACTAAACTAAAAATGTCTAAGAAGCTAAAACAATTAAAAGCTAGTCCATGCCGGAAGTTCAAGGCATCAAGACTTGAAGAAGAAGATCCAGTCCAAGCTAGACGCGTTAGCTCACCCTGAATTTCCGATGTAGTGAAGACTGGCTAGAATTACTGCTGAGTTGAAGATGACGGAACGTTTGCTGCACTCCACAAATAACAAAGAAGAAAACATAAAAGTAGGGGTCAGTACAAACCACGGGTACTGAGTAAGTATCATCGGCCAACTCAAAATAGAAAACAAATATATATCAATAATATCATAAATCAACTATAAAACTCAACATGTAGCAACAACAAGTACTATAATCATCAATAAGTACTATCAAGTTCATCCATGAGGGCTCAAGCCTCAATACCATACTC
>CM064966.1:4207268-4261212 GCA_032847665.1 Solanum chilense
TTTTATTTGTTCAGTATAATATAATATAGTTATATTGGGATATTAATCTGACTAATTCAAATTTGATTTAAGCATTTGTTGAATTATCCTATATGAGGTGTGGGGTTAGATGTTGATATTTAGTTGTATTATGTGATTCTGAACGTTCAATATCTTACATTACAACAAAAATAATCACTCGCAGCATTTAATTATTAATTGCAGCTAAATATGTATTTTTAGCGGCAATTATCACTCTTTATATATATCCCTAAAGCCTTTAGCGACATTGGTTCTAATGACACTTAACTAATGCCGGTAAAGACATTAGCACTATTTATTAGTGTCAATATTTAATACCGCTAAAAATTATTTTTGTTATAATAGTGTTATAAATTAATTTTGATGGTTGAGTTAAAACTCAATATTTATTTTCTTATCATGTTATTAGTTATACTTATTCAAATTCTCGATTTATTTGATGTACATGATCCAATTGGCAAACCTAGCTAGATTTACATTAAGTGAATATGAATATTCGATCTCATTATATGATCTTAAATATTTCTCACTAATTGAACTAGCATCTTAACTAAATTAGATTTTGGTGATTAATCTTTAATCAATTTCAATTAGAATATACTTTCTTATTACTGAAAAAATGAAGGAAAAAATCTGTACTTTCTTATTGAAGAAGGATCATTATATTTTCCATATGAAGTCACCATGCAATAATAATAAATATACTTATTGTGTAGAGGACCCAAATGCCGATATATAGGATGTGTCCGGAAATGATTTATAATTTTCTTTATGTTTGATACGTTGATCAAAATATTTAGAGACCATTTTTTAATAAGAAAATGATTTTATCTGGTTGAAATATATAAAATAAGTTTCACAAATGATATTTAATATTGATTATATCTTATTGAAATACGAAAAATAAGTTTCAGAAACGATACCTCATCTTATATATCCACTTACACGTAAACCCCACCATCCTAGCCTCGCTGCCACCTCTTATAGAAATTGTTTAGATTATACTATCTCTGTTTTATTTTACGTGACATTTTTTAAATTTTGAGATTCAAATAAATTTATATTTGACTGTAAGTTTTTCATAAATCTTTTAAATATTTTGAATTATCAATTATTGTGACTTATAGTACTTTTTACGTAGTTTACAAATACATAAATTTCATTTCAAAAAAAATTGAAGATTCTATGCACAAATTTTCAATCAAACTTAAATTGTTTGACTTTCGGAAAACGAAAAGTGTCATGAAATAAAGGAAGTATACAAATATATTTTTAGAATAATATTTTTTTATTTACATTTGGACCATAAGAAATTCACTTATTTTTCTAAAAATTATTTTCCCTCTACCGAACACACCTAATAAATTTATTATCATTTTCTAATGTTTCACTTATGTATTATCCATGCTTGAAAACTCCAATTTTCATTTCTCAAGATTAAGAAAAGTGTGGTGTTTGTTTGATTAAACACATGAAAATGACTCATACTTTTTCAAATTCACTATACAACATAAATTTCTTGTAACTTTTCTTTTTTTTTTTTCTAATTGAGATTCACTACCTTTTCACTTTTGCCATTTCTTTTAGATATCATATGAAATTAAATTATTTTCACATATGGTCTTGTCAAATATCAGAGTTATATCATTTTCACTTGTCTAAAAAGGAAGAGAAAAAAAGAAGAAACATCACTTGAAGAAGAAAACTCTCTAAGGGATTTTCTTTCTTTTAAAAGTTGATAAGCTATTGGATAAGGATTTAATTTTTTTTGCATATCTTTTATTTTAATTAAGTAATAAAAAGTTTTTATGATAAAATCACAAAAAGCAAATGTTGGACATGGAAGAAAGAAATAGCATGAGATGTAGACTGACTTTTTGCAGTAATAAATTTATTGGTATTTTATTTGGATATTGTATTTGACTTAATTTTAGATATATTGTGTTTGAAATTTCATACCATTAAAGTTAAAATGCATAAAATGTGGACAAAAATGATTGAACTTTTATCACATGTATGTATGAACTTCAAGTAAAAAAATAATTCATAAATTTTAACTTCATATTATTTAAGTAAAATGATTAAATTTCAGATATAGATGTCTGAATTTTTTATTGAAGTTAAAAAAAAAAATTGTTATACCATTAGTAGAAAATTTGAACTTTAATCACGTCTATTACTATTAATAAAATATTATTATTTTTTCTCTGAAGTTTCTCACTGAATAAAAATTTAGTGATTATTTTCATAATTATTTTAATTGAATGAAAAAAAATAAAATAGCAAAGTGTTCATGTGATATTAAAGTTAGGTATATGTACACTTCGGCCACCTTTTGTGGATCCAATTTTTGATAGCAGTATCCACTTTGGGCCCACTTTAAGAATGGGCTTTGTAGGTATTTCATGTGTTATGTTTAGTTGTTTCTCAAAAATGGTAGACAAATAATTTTAAAATTATCTATATTTTAAAATATTACGTACTTTATTATTAATTAATTTTTTTTTGTGTCTTTTATACTTTTATATATATATATATATATATATATATATATATATATATATATATATATATATATATATATATATATATATATATATATATATATATATATATATATATATATTTTCTATCAGATATACGAAAATAGAAAGAGAGGTGAGCAAAATACGGGAGGGAGGTGAGTGAGATTTATATGTATCACAATAACATGCGAATCATACTAGATACATGTATATGTATGTATTTGAAGTGATTCACATATATCTGAGATATCAAATACACGGGACAGTAGCGAGTGAGATTTACTATGTATCTCAGATACATGTGGATACATATGAACCTAGAATGAACTACACCTGAAATTGATTTTATATATCCGATATAGATGTATCTGGAGGTACCAAATGGTAAAATCGTATACGTAATACTACAAACTAGAATTATCTAAATAATTAATTTTAATCTACTGATATATATATATGTAAGTTCATTGATAATTTAGTATTCTTTCAAGTAATATTATATGATGTTTTTAAATTTATTAGAATCTTTTAAGAAATTTATTCGCGCATAAAGTGGGAGAATTTTTTAAGATTAATGTAGATTTAGTTAGAATCAGTTCCTTAAGTTTATAATTAAAGAATTGTAATTTAAAATTGTTTGTGTTATATAACGAAGAGTTTGAAGAAATCCTGATAAAGATGGGATATGATTAATTTTTTTATTTTCTTTGAACAAAGAATTTTTCATATAATTTCTTATAGTTAATTTATCATTCCATAACTTTATTTTTACCTAATTGTTAAAAGTTGAAACATGAAAAATAATTGATTTTTTTTCGTTTATAGATAACAATAAAATATCATACAATACAATTCAGTATAATTTGTACACAATAATTTTAATCAACTCCTTTAATTTCTTGCTAATTTTTTCTAAGCATTTTTTTAATAATATGTAAAATTATATCATTCTTTTATGAAGGTTGAACTAAATTTTGACTTCTCTTCCTTCTTTATTTTTTTTTTTTAAAAAAAAAGCTTATGGAGACTAATTGTGTCTAGAAGTTTTTTGAAAAATAAATAAATAGTCTTAAAGATCAAAAGTCATAGTCCTCAACTGTCAGCACTTATTATAACAAAAAAATTAAATCTTCATTCATATAGGCTTCATTTAATTAATTGTTGATGTCAACCAAAAAGAAGATTAAAAAAATGATTAAAAATGTCCATTGCGATTGTTGAATTTAATTATTTCTTGAGTTGGTGGAATAAATAACGTATTATAAATATATTATAAAAAAAGATCGTGTATACATTATAGAATAAAAAAAATTATTTATGATAAATCTTCAATTTAAGATTCAAAATAAAGAATAAACACTACATTTAAAAAAGCATAACTATAAACTATAATGATGTTAAGATGGTAAGAAAAATTAATATAAAAGAACCAATAATTATACTATAAATTAGTTATAGAAAGAAAAAAACCAAGTATAGAGTTGATTAAAGTTGGTGGAATTACAAATGGAATTTGATTAGGGTTTCAAATAATTAGGTCATACTTAATATGATTAAAAGATTGTTATACTTAATATAATATAATTAAAAGATTTTTATGACTTTTTTTTCTTTTTTCTTTTTGGATAGGTTGGAGGTGGGGTCTCAAATATAAATTGTTAAAAAAAATGTTTGCAGGCTTGAAGTTTTTTTAAATCATTCATGTTCCTTGTTTCCATAAGGTATCTTTTGGATTTAAAATTATATGTTATTGGCACAACATATAAGAATTTTATTTGATCAATGTTATTTAATAAGTATATTATAACATGTTAATTTATCTTAGTTGATATTGGTATATAATTGGGAAAATTGTATAAAATAGCAAACTAATAACCTAAATTAAATGGAATAGTTAGGGTTTGATTTAATTGTGCTCCATAGCAAACATTATCTAAAATTTGCCAGCGTCTCTCTCCCAGGAATCTCGCTCGCCACTCTCCATTCTCGCTCGCCTCTCTCGCTTTATACACAGAAGTGTATAATTCTGTTTCTGTTTTGTATAAAGCGAGAGAAAATTGTATATACACATGCAAAAATGTATATCTTCGTGTTATACACTTAATTATACAATTTACAAACATTTTACTTCAAAAATTGCAGAGAAAAAGGCCAACAAATTATACAATTGCGAATTATGCAATTGCAGTGAAATACAATTTTCTCTAGCTTTATACAACAGAAGTGTATATATTGTGTTTCTGTTTTTGTATAAAGCGAGAAAAACATATATCTTCTTGCTATACACTTATAATTATGCAATATACATACATTTTAATTCGATTCAACTATATGCAAAACAAATTATACAATTGCAGCGAATTATACAATTTAGTCCAGCGAATTATACAATTTAGGCCAGCGAATTATACACTTGTATATGTATAGCGAATTATACAGTTTTTATGTTTGCTATGGAGCGCAATTATGCAAAGTTTGCTATATTATACAAATATGAATTTTTTATTTGCTATATGTGAAAGTTGCCCTATATAATTCTATAAGAGATTTTCTTAGATAATTTTTTTAAAAAAATAATATTGGTGCATGGATATCACAATACAGTGTACACGAATTAGTAGAATTTAATAATTTTGACATAAAATTTAAATTGTAGTAACCTTTTTCACTTAATATGTATACATAATTTAATCAAAACACAATATATTATTTTTCTAAAATTCAAATCTCTTAACTCCATTTATGTACATGACAGGAGGTTTTATTTGTGACCCTATTTTCTAATTTTTGCCTTTTCTTATAATAAAACATTTTAATTAGATCCACAAATCTATGTCCTAATTCTAGGAGTTAGATCTTTAGAAATGGACCCCTTAAAACTTTTTGAGTTTAAAATTAAACTTTTAACATGTTAAAAAAATGTGAAAAACATATTTGAAAAATAGGGATTCGAATTGGTGACGTGAAGCTTAAATTCAGAGGCATTTGCTATTGCACTATCAGTTTCTCCTTGATATTGAAGGGGTTCAAAATATATATATGTATAAAAATATAAAAAATATACCTTATATATACAGATTAATTTTTTACCGGTTCAATATAGACTCTTCTCCTATTTTTTTTTATTTATGAACTCTACAAACTCTCTTTAGTGATCAGGATGTCAACCATATCGATAGTAGTGGTCCTTCTTTCATTGAATTATCAATTGTTTTGACAATTTAAATTAGACTTTGCTTTACAAATAAACTTTTGGTCTTAATCAAACTAGCTGATGAGTCAAGGACACGTCAGAACGATCAGTAGTTGCTTATAATTAGTTTCATTCGAGAATTTCATATCTTCTATCACTTTTTTCTATTAGTTCATTTTTCAAGTACATTTAACCTCATTTCATTTCACTATATAGCCACGCTAGCAGATATTACGTCTCATTTGTCCACACATCTAATCACCTCACATGATTCACAAATTTCATCGAAAACTCTCATTTGTTAAAACAGGAGCACAATTGCTTTATTTTAACCAAACAACATTATCTATAATGCGTGGATAAACACAAAAAATTCAAATCATGAATCCATTTAAAAGCTAGTTATAACTTAGTCATATATACTTCTCTTCTTACTTGCTTATACTTTTAAAAGTTCTAAATCCTAGCTTGGCACACTATGAAAGTGATGCATCTTTTCAAAAGAAGAAAAAAGAAAAGGGTCTTAAAATCTTTAAAGCCCTCACATTTAGTACCAACTTTTTTAAGAACAACAGTTAGCAAAATGACAATAATGACTTACTGTAAAGCATCACAAATTATAAAAGACTTTTTTCTTTTTTTCTTGTCAATGACTCATATAACCATTTAACTTTACCAATATATCCCTCAACAACTTAAATTAAAAATAATTGATAAGTATATAATACATGTATAATGTATAATTCATATATAATATGTGTATAATCAGTATATAAGTTAGGTATAGAGACTAACATGGGCAAATATCACTATTAGAAAAGTTTTTTTCCTTCGTAAATTAGCATATCGAATCAGCTTACTAAAAAAAATAGTGAAAAAGGTAACTATTCAATTTTTTCGTATGTAAACAGTACACCATTTTTTTCACCGATTTAATTAAAATATTTGAGGAAATAGATACTAAAACGTGCATCTTTAAATAAATTTAAGAAAAAATAAACGGTGAAAAATAACCCCTCAATTTTGGTAGCTTATTGCACTGTCTTTTATTTGAGTGGGGAAAAATGCAATCTTTTTTCAGTTTTCTTGTCTCTCATAAAGAGAAACAGAATTTTCTGATTAATTCATTTTGATTTTTTTGATCTTTTATCAAAAAAGAAGTAAGTAACAGATTTTCTAATTTCAGTTGAATTGGATTTCTTACTGAGAAAGGAAATTATATTAAAGTTTTTTTTTTTCATTATATATGTGGTCCAAAATGCAATAATAAAAAGTTTATGTACACTTCATGAACCAAAAGTATAATATATAGTTTTAGTGGACCATACCTACTATTGCAAAAATCAAAGTTCCATTATATAAAAGATACTAAGCTAAATATAGGATTTAACTAACTATATTTCTATATTGAACCATGCGTAGGTTAGGTATCTTAAAAAATTTGCATTTTTATTCATGACAAAATTGTACAATTAGTATGGTTTGGCTTAATAGAAGTTGACAAGAGGGAAAGAGTGAACTATTATTTTTTTCCAATTTGATGTATATATGAAAAGTTGCAATAAAGTTTATTTTAAGGTAAGGAAATGTGAGGGTGAATTTAGGCGTGACACATGTTACGTTATAAGTTAAGTGACCTAACACGTGTTATTTATTTATTGTTTCGAGGCTTAAATAATATCTTATTGATATTACGTGATCATACAATCATTAAGGTACTTAATGATATATGTTATCTACTAAAACTTTTTTAATAGATTTTCATGTATAGATCAAGGGCATCTCCCCGATCCATTCTTTCCAGCGCCCCTCAATCAAATCCATAACAGTTGTTGTTTGTGCATGAGTAACTAGTAAACTTCAAATTGCAATAAAAAAAAGTTTTCAATTAAGAAAGCCTGGAAGTTCATGCGAGCTGGGCTGATATTAACCAAAAAGATACCCTCCTCAAAAGGGCCTAAAATCAAAGATCCAGTCAGAGATGGAATTGAGAATGACATTAAAATTGAACAACTATGTAGGAGTACTAATCGCTCGATCAATTCTTGCCATCACGCTCTGGCTTTAGATTGGATTCCCTTTTCCTTTGTTTCAGGTACAAGTCAAGTTGAATTTACAAAAAAAAAATAAAAAAAATTCAAGGTTAGAGTATTCAAATCCATAAATTCACTATACGTTGATAGATGGGAAAAAGCTTATCTCATTTTTTCAATTGATAAACCAACGCAAAATCTTATATTTCCAATATATTTCATTTTAAATTCTTTCTTTAAAATAATCTACTATAATTTTTTGAAAGTTTTACATGAATTTCAATAATACTCATGTCATCAACTTTCACAACAATTATGAAAAATTCGAGATTTAGACCCTCTAATAGAAATATATAAGGATAAATTATTTTTTTTAACGTTTTTTAGTAGATATTCACTCAAACGATTATATCGCATGTGCCTTTATTGATTTAATTTGTATAAGAATTTTTTGAAATTTTACCGAATAACTTTTCTGAAAATTTTATACGCTTCAAACATTTTAAATTCTTTAGAATTTTTAGTAAAACTTTTAGTTGTTTGATGAATCATACAAATAAGTTCTAATTTTACATTTAGATTTTTTTTTAAAAAAAAAAGTACTTTGATCCATTAATTTTTTAAAGAATATTTCCTTAATCTAATTTTTAAAGCTTTTTTACTCTTAAAATATTAAAAATATCAATAGATATGATTATGGATAGATTTTAGTAGTAATATAATTTAACCAATTGAATGACCTTTATAGTCTTTTCTAAGGCCTCAAACTTAATATTTGAGAAGAGATATTTAGTTGAAGCATCTAAACGCATTTCGACCTACTTGGTCTATTTTTTATAAAGTCAAAAATATTTTATTTTAAAAGAGTTGAGTTGTTTGACCAATTTTTTTTTAAAAAAAGAAAAAACAGTTATATTTTAGTAGTAATAGAAATAGTTTTCAGAAGTTGGAAAAAATTACATTCTTTAGAGAAACACTCTTTAAAAATTCAATTACATAAAAATTGATGCTTTAGTATTGATAAAATATATTTTACAAAACACTTATGATAAAAAAATAAAGAAATTGACAAAGTACAACATAATAATCTCTATATATTATTTAATCATAACATAATAATTAATATTTATTATTAATGAGGAACTTTCACAAATAGTCACTAAAATTACTTTAATCAGTACAGTTATAATTTGCTAATTACGATTCATAATTATATGTTAGAGGGAGGAGAGAGGCGAAGAGAGGACATAGAATGAAGAGATGCGATTGAATATGTATATATGTCGAATTGTATATGTATATATAATTGCACATATGTAACTGATATACATATATTTATATATCTGACGAGCGAGATTGAGAAAGGATAAGAGAGGCGAGTGAGAGAAAGGAGAGAGTGAAGAGAGGTGATTGCATTTTTATATCGCTCATATAATTGTATTTATATAAGTATAAGCAAGGAAAAAGGTGTGAGAGAATTAAAAAAAAAAAAAGGTGCGCACATAATTACAACAAAAATTAAATAACAAGTCATAATTAAACAAAAATTAAATTACAAGTCATAATTAATTTAAAGTATAACTACGTATCCACATAAGTTTAATAGGGGTGGGCATTCGGTATTTCGGTTCGCTTTCAATTTTTTTTCGGTTTTTGATTCTTGTAAAATGTGTACCGAATACCGAACCGAAATATTTTGGTTCGGTTCGGTTTTTTTATTTTGATTTTTTAATGAGCCTGCTTAGTGGGCTTTTTAAAATTTTAAACATTATAATTTTTGTTTGATTTTTCAACTTAATGGGCTAAAAAGTAAAAATAAACAATACATCAAAAATAGACATCTGGCGGCTGCTGCTGCTGCTAGCGCCTGGCGGGCGGCGGCGGCTTCTGCCCCCTGAAAGAGGAAGAGGAAGAAGACTAGAATAGGAAGAGGTGTTGCCTTCAAGAGGAAGAGGAATAGGGACAATGCATAGGGCTTCACATACTTTTTTCTTTTTTTAAAAGATTATTTAACATTAATAATTATTAATTAATATAATATAAATTATAATATAATATTTCGGTTTAAACCGAAATACCGAATACCAAAATATTACGTATCGAAAACTGAATCAAAATATCAAAAAATATAAAAAAGTAGACCGAATACCGAAATACCAAAACCAAAATTTTGAAAAAATTCAATTCGATTCAATATTTTCAATTTTCCTGTGCTTATGCCTACCTCTATTTATTAATCACCACACAACTAATTTGGATATCACTAATTTCAGGATATCTAATTTGCAAAAAGTTGTATATAGGCAGCCTATGAAATCAATCCATTAATTAATAATTAGCTTAATATATGTGTAGTTGCTTTCAAACTTCTTTCTACTTTATACAAAAAATAATAATAATCAAACTTCCCCATTAAGATAACAGGGTAGTAAAAGCTATATATATATATTACAAAATAAAATAGTAGCACTCATTATTTTCAACTCAAATTTTGTAAATGTAGAAAAATTTCAAACACATTGTATTTTTAATAAAGTTTGTAAAACTCAACCAACATCTTGATTAAAGGAGTAAAACAAAGTTAACATATTGAACTCGCGTGATTATTAACTAATAAAAACATGAAAAATGTTCATATATATATATTGTGGTACTGTGGTTTTCTTAATTAAACACACCCTCTAAGCTATTTGATAAACTCATATATGCAATAAAACATACATGGGAGAACTTCTCATCTCCTAAGTTTAAATATGAGTTAGGAGTCGTATTGACCCAGTATATAAAACTAATACCTAATAAGGTATATCAGTAATAATGATATTAGTTATGCTTGTATTAATTAATTGTATTGAAATTATTTAACATACATTGCATTATTTTTTTAAAAAAAAGTCAAATAAATTGTAAAAATACAGTTGAAAGAACATGAAAAAAGTTTTGAGGGACAATTGTGTCTATCCATATGCTCATACATGCACTAAACTCTCTTGCATTAAGCTGATAATACAATTTCTCATGTATTAATAATGCATAACATAATATTAAATATAATAGGGATAATGCACAAATACCTCCTCAATCTATGTCAGAAATTTCAGAGACACACTTATACTATACTAAGTTCTTATTATCCCCTAAACTTATTTTATTAATAATTTTCTACTCCTTTTCGGCTTACGTGACACTATCTTGTGAGCCCAACGCTAATTGTTTTTTTTTCAAGTTAATGCCACGTAGGCCGTAAAAGGGTAGAAAATTATTTATAAACTAAGTTCAAGAGAGTAATTGAACCTTAGCATAGTATAAATATCTCTGAAATTTCAAGTATAAATTGAAAGGGTACTTATACATTTTCCTAATATAGAACATATAACTAATATATGCATTAGCTAAACATAAATAAAAAAAGTGTACCAAATAAAGTTATATATGTATATCCTATCAACCCCTAAATTTGTGATCTTAAATCTAGGGGAAAAAAAAAGAAGAAGAAAGAAGTCATGAAAAGAAAAAGAAAATGAAAGCGCCATCTAAAATTGACTATTCTAGAACTGGATAATTCTAATAAAAGATGTTATATTCTTATTCTCACTTAAATCTATATAAATTCCTACTTATAAAGAATCTTTTTAATGCTACTCTTTAGGCATCAAATAAAAATAAAATAATATACAGAGTTTTAATTTATATAATAAGTTCTACGATTTCTGGAAAAAAAAAAAAAGAAGCCGATCACTGCATAAGTTATTATCCACTCAGAACAGAAGCAACTTTTTTCTGATTTTCAAATCAAAAAATATCGTGAGTAAAAATGTATTACGTAAAATAAATTAAAGGGATAATGCATAAGTACCTTCATTTTATGTTTAAAATTTTAGAGACATATTTATACTATACTAAGGTACTATTACCTCCTGAACTTATTTTGTTAATAATTTTTCAGCCTACATGACACTATCTTGTGGGTCCAACATTGATTGACTTTTTTTCAAGCTATTGTCACGAAGATCAAAAAGGGATTATAAAATTACTTATAAAATAAGTTCAGGCGGTAATAGGACCTTAATATAGTATAAATGTGTCTTTAAAATTTCGGACATAAGTTGAAGAAATACTTATACATTTTTCCAAAATTAAAGAAAAAACATGATATGCATTTATCTAAAGATATCACTTAAACACAGTAAATTTATAGATGAAATCAGTTATGAAAAGTTAAAAATTACATGAATATATTAATAAATTCAATTGACATAAAAGTAATAAGACAATTTTTGATTATTTACTATTTTTTTTTTCTGTTTGTGACTTTTATGTCCTTTTATCTAAGGACATATCTTCGATAATTTGAAACTGTGTCATATCTTAATTCCTATCCAATCATGTTCTTTTCCTAATACTTATTCAATATCTATCTTGCCTCTTTTCGATCTCTATATCCAACCTTTTCACATCTCCTTACTGGTTCTGGAGCTTCCACACCTTTCATTTTCACTGTCCAAACCATCGTAATCTCCCTTCCTTTATCTTCTCTGTCATATAGATAGAGGTCATCCACACTTTGTTTTCGATATCCTCATTCCTAAAGCTATCGTTCTCAGTATGTTCAAACTTTCATTTCAACATCCTCATTTTTTTCTACTTATATATCTTCTAAATATATAATCAATATTCTCTAACCAACATTTTCATCCTATATAACAAAATTAATCATACCACTATTTTATAAAACTTACATTTAAGTGTTGATGATACCTTTTTGTTACACAAAATATCGAATACAACCCTTCGCTTTGTTCATTTAACATCAATACAATATATGTTATCGATTTTTTTCGACTAAAAATAATAAATAAAATGATAATTTTACTATCAAATTTCCCACACACCATTCCTCCAATAACACGTGTCAATAAATGCCAGCTTAAATTACACGTCATACTCCTAGTCATCATTTGTACATAGTTTTCCTATTTTACCCTCCACCCCCAAAAATATAGCCTCTATATCCCTTCTCCTTATATTTGTCTTCCCCCACTCTTTCTCCTTCCATCTCTCTCCATTTTCCCCCACTCTCTCTCTCCCTATCCTAAAATATTCCCTCATTTTCAAATTTTGCTAAACAATTTCATTTCTAAGTCAAAGTTTTTGCCTTTTTCTTGGTGGATTTTGATCTAAAGTTCTCTTTTTTGAGGTTAATTTGTTGAAATCTTCGGATCTGTAACTGGGTTGTGAAGAATCTATTTTTGGGGTTGTGGGAGTTGTTGATTTGGTGAAATTTTTGGATCTGAAAGTGGGTTTTGAAGAATTCGTTTCTGGGGTTGTGGGAATTTTGTATTGATTGACTTTTGGATTTCAAGTTCAGATTTTTTTTTCTCGATGTCGTCAACGTATTGGTGTTATAGATGCAATAGGTTTTACAGAGTATGGAGCGAGGAATCGATTACTTGTCCTGATTGTAACACGGGATTTGTTGAAGAAATTGAGGCTCCGACCCGATCCACGTTGTCCGGGTCACGGCGTCGGCGTTTCCCTCCGGCGGTGATGCAGACTGCAGCGCGGAGTACGGATCAGTCTCCAGCTTCGGGTTATGGTTCTGGGTCAAGTCCTGGTGTTCGTAGGAACAGGAGGAATACTGGTGACCGGTCGCCGTTTAATCCTGTGATAGTCCTTCGTGGTTCTACCAATGGAGGTGGTGCGGGAGGGGAAGGTGGAGGAGGGGGGTTTGAACTGTATTATGATGATGGAACCGGGTCGGGTTTGAGACCTTTACCTACGAGTATGTCTGAGTTTTTACTCGGGTCGGGTTTCGATAGGCTTTTGGATCAGCTAGCACAGATTGAAGCTAATGGTATTGGAAGAATGGAGAATCCACCAGCTTCAAAAGCTGCAATTGAGTCATTGCCAACAATTGAGATAATTCAATCTCATATTGTTGCTGAATCTTGTTGTGCAGTTTGTAAAGAGGCATTTGAGTTAGGCACTGAGGCCCGCGAAATGCCCTGTAAACACTTATACCATTCAGATTGCATACTCCCATGGCTTTCGTTGCGCAATTCGTGTCCAGTCTGTAGGCATGAATTGCCCTCAGAGAGTCGTGATGTTGTCGATCCGAATAGAGCACCAAGCGAACAGAGTGAGCAGAGTGTAGCAACAAATAATGAGGTGGAAGAAGCTGTTGGATTGACAATATGGAGATTACCTGGTGGTGGATTTGCTGTTGGGAGGTTAGGTAGGAGAGGTGGGGAGAGAGCTCTTCCTGTTGTATTCACTGAAATGGATGGTGGTTTCAATAATAACAACAATAATGGAGTTCCAAGGAGGATTTCATGGGGTTCTAGAGGAAGCGAATCGCGACAAAGTGGTGGCTTTAGGAGGTTTTTTGGCAACTTGTTTTCGTGTTTCGGCGGTATTGGTTCATCAGGGTCAAGCTCTAGTTCAGATTCTAGGATAAATCAGAGCAGAAGTAGTTCAATGTCATCTGTCTTTCTTGCTACAGCAAGAAGACGCAGAGGCTGGGGTTTCGAAGCTAATAATGGAGTTAGAAGATGGTAACTTGAGTACCGGTGGACACGACAAGTTTATCATCATTGTAAATACACTGGAAGTGAATGCTGGCTCTTCAATGGCAAGCAAGAATTTATTTTTGATATTTATTAAGATGATATTTATGCAAATGAATTGAAGATCCTATAGCAGGGGAGGATGACATTGGAATATATTAGTGTAAGAATTGGCTCCCTGCAGTGTAATTCTTCCTTTTTATTCTTTTATCTGTTCCCTTTTAAGATTTAGTGTCTTTTAAATTCAGCCCCGCTTGTTCGATAATTCTATTGGAACTAATGAGGCTTTACATGAATTCTCAGTTTCTTGTATCATGGCTTCTTTTTTACTTGGAAATTCAGGTACGTCCCACAATAGGGACCCTGTAATTAGTCTTGGCTTGATAGTTAAGAGACTTGCTTTTGATCATGTAATCAAATTGGTCATTGAAGCTTATAAATAGTATGTTGTTGTTCCTTTTAGCAGAATTCTCTTTGTTCTCTACATTTTGATGTCATTACTAGATTTTTGAAAGCTATCTACTATTGTTGATTGTTTTTGTTGATTCATATGATTAATACGATAAATGTTGAACTGTTGTATTCTTGGTGTTTCGGTTTAGGAGGGAAGTTTTTAAAGTGATGTTGACTCATAGGTGATAAACTCTTGTAAGCATCAGTTACAGGCTTAGCATGGAAAGGTGAAATGAGGTCGAAATAGCAGGCCATGTGTATACTCTGAGTCTGATGGTAACATAAATTAACCGACTGATAGATATGTTGATTTGCTTTTTGAAAGTTACAGGTTAACGATAAGTTAAAGTGATTTTGATTGATAAAATGAGCCTATGGCCCAAGGGGGTTAAATCTTGTGCAAAGTGGGAACCTAATAACTTTTTGATAGGTGTTACATAAGAATCCATCTGTTGATAAAAAAAAAGTGCTTTTCAGTGGTGAAATGCATGCTGATGTAGCTCTAGCCTTCTTGGCTAAGACTTTGTAAACGTGTATTCAATGAGGAAACTTCTAGCTCAATCTTCCTGGATATGAATTATAAGTGGAGCTGGGTATCAATTAGAATACTTTGGAAAAGAGAAAAGAGGCTAAGTTGAAAGCGCCCTCGCAGCATTTTATTAGGATGGGACCTATAATAGTCTGGTGTGATTATCATTTCCGTTATTTCTTTCTCTATATTGCTTTGAAGTGTTTTTTCTTGAGCTAAGGGTCTATTGGAAATAACTTCTCTACCACTACTAAGGTAGTGGTAAGGTTTGTGTGCGCTCTACTCTCTTTAGACCCCACTTTGTGGGACTACGCTGGATATGTTGGTTGCTGTTCTGTAAAGTGATCCCATTTGGGATGCTGGCAGAAAACTAATTTTTAATGACAGGGTATAGCTAATCTCTGTGATCTCTCCATTTCCTATATATAGTTTATAATATGAGTGATTGTTCACGTTCTCCTTTGTTCAATTTCTTAAGGTGGAAATGGTAGGTTTTTCATGTATGGCTAGACGTGGACCATCAGCTGCTTTGATTAGTTATGAACTCGAGTTGTTAAGTGGATTCTTAGCCGTATGATACATCTTTTGGCAGAAATGAGGCTTCCGAAAGACATTCTGTTTTGTTGCGAACAGACTGCCTAAATCTTGTACTATTTGTTATCGCCTATCTGGCAGATTGTCCGGCTATTAATTGATGTTTTCGTCTTATTCCTGGTGGATAACGTTTGCTTGTATACTGAAGCAAACGTGTTTGGCTCTTTCATTAGTGAGTTATATGCTAATGTAATTGTCATTCGTGTTAACAGTCTGCAATATGCCATGTTATGACAAGAAACTGGGATTTTTGGGACATTTACACCTTTCATTTGGCCATCAAGTGGATCTGTCTCTTGTGAATGGAACATACAGAAGAATACATGGCTATTTGACCACAGCCTAATGAGTTTTTTGGACCACTAGTTGGATTGTAGTTTAAAGTTATAGTTTGAGAACCTCAGCAAGCTCTTTTAATATTCTAAATTGGACCTGTATATCATATGGGGTCATCTAGGCTGAGTGGGATTGTAAATTGTACTCTGGTTATAAATAAAAAGAAAAGTTTCTAATGGTGGAATGAATATTGTTAAGATGACATTGAGAACCTCTGAGAAGAAGCCATGTGTTAGGGACAAATCTTCTTGGTTAAGAAAAGAAAAGAGGCTGGTTTATAGAGCACTTTAGTGATTTATTAGGATGGGGGACCTATTAGTCTAGTGGGGCACACACTTAAAGAGTGGCGTAGTGATCAATAAAGTCGGTTCACCACTATGATGTCTCAGACTTCATTGAACGGTCTTACCTGATACACGACGTTGGTTGGAGGTGATAGATATTCTACGGAGAAGTGTTGTGGTGGGGCAGTGAGTATGTTTTGGTTCATTACCTATCTGCTAAGAATAAGAATTAGTTCTTGTTTCAAGTGAAGGGTATGTGATTGATACAATATTTGTTTTTTTAAAGTGATTCCATTGAGCATGGTAGTGTTGTTTAATAGTTTGTGATGACAGGTAATGAATGGTCTAATCAGAAAGGTTTCTGCAACTGGATTTTTCCATATTCTGAGGGACCTGCTAGCCTGCTGTCTGCTTAGCTCAATTATATGTGGCCTCCATTGTCCTAAAACACACTCAGGTTTGTTCATTTTTCTATAAGATTGTCATGGTATGTTTGATGTATTATAGTGGACCATGAGCTGTGGTGGACCTTTGGTTAATTGTATACAATCAAATTATAGTAGTGGAGATAATTTGAGGCTCTTTGCTAAAGGACAGAGATTACCAGAATTCTGGTAAAAGAAAGGTTAGCGTAAGGCCGGATGTCGTTGAGCATTTGGTTTTATATCTCCTTTAAGACTCAAAAATCGTCGTTGGATGTTTTCTACATTGTTGTTTCGTTTTCTTGATATGGAAGAGGACGATGGGGTGTGAATCTTGCGTATATACGCCATTATCAACTGCATCGCGTGCCTTGGCGTTTGAGTATGTTGTGTTTGAAAAATAAGCTAGCATTGGAGCTATTTGGGTGGGAAAAGGTTCATACAGGCAATACTGATAAGTTGTAACTCGTGAAGATTCATCTAGTCGACTTCAATTGACTTGATATCAACCATGGGCGAAGCTAAGGGACGTTAGGGAATTCATTCGACTCTCCTTTATTGAAAATTTACGTTGCGTCTATGGTTAAAATTACTTAATACGTTATATAGCGGACATCAAAAAGAATTGATATGTTGTTAGCGTTCACTTTTTTGTATTTTGAATTTTTATAATATAATTCCTATCTCCCCAATATGTTGTTCATTATAAACTAAAAAAAGTGGTTAGTTGATTAATGATGTTGTAAAATGGCATATAAATGATGAAAGACTATTCAAATTTTTGCTTAGGTGACATGAATCTAACATTCCACATAAAAATTAAAAAAAAATGACTTTCTAATCATATTGTTTATTTATATAATTTGGTGAATAAACTCTTGTGAGAGATAAAAGATCTTTTGGACATTATAATCTTCATTTTGGTTTATATAATCTCTGTTATTATTAAGAGCATAAATTTAACATCTATGGAATGACAAATCATATCAAAAAAGTTTTGAGAACGTGTCATGTGATGACAACAAATTTAGTTTTTCTTTAGGATTCTGACAACTTGTTTTTGCTAATTAAATGGAAATTAAGGGCCTTAAATCATGGGATTTGTCTCTTATTTGTAAACATTCCCAAGAATAAGTGGCTAATTTTTGGCATCTTAAATTAATTTTTGGACCATCACTTTTTTTGGAAAAGCTTACTCTAATTTCATGACAGAATGATAATTATTCATATATTAATAAACTTTGTACTTAGGAACACAGTTTCGTCCATTGCCTTTTTTCAATAAAATTACAATTACTCTTATTTTTGTACATGGTTTCCCAAATGTGATGCCCAATATTCTCATTGGAGTCTGATTAATTCGGAAAGTACTATCTTCCAATGATTCTGTATAAGATAATAAGAAAATAAAGGGAATCTCATTGACCGTTTAATTGAGGCAAACCCATCTCAACCATTTTGGCTATCGTAATGGTAACTTATAACGATATGAAAGCTTAGAAATATCAAGCAAAAAGGCATACGAGTTTAGCGTATTTAACACCATCAGGTATTTCTATACGTCTACGAGTATATGCTACTAGTATATAGTATGTAATTAATTATATTATAAATGCATAGGATTTTTACTTAGCTTTGCCCTTCCCTTTTCCTTTCTTTGCTTCAAGCTTGGCTTGGATACGAGCAGCTGCTGCGGCTTTAGCTTCTTCTCTCTTCTTCTTCTCTTCCTCCTTAGCTGCAGCTGCCGTTTCTCTTTGCTTCTTTAGTTCCCTGTTGCCGACAATTTGTTTGGTCGAAATTCCATTTAGTTGCTTCTCACAGAGAATAAAACCATGTTTTTCGAGCTAACAGAAAGAGAGAGATCACTTACTCCAGCCTAGCCCTTTCATCTGAAGCACTGCTGACACTAGAACCTTTACGTGGTCTACAAGCCACCAGCTCAACTTCGAAAACAAGGGTTGCCCTGTATTAAGATGTTTCAAACTCAAACAATTAGATTACCACAAAGAACACCATCCCACCCAGCTCGAAACATTTGATCGTCTTGCTACCAATCAACGTCATGTTGCTTTAACATGCTAGGAGTGCTGGAATGACACGGAAGTCGGTCTTAGTGACTAGATGTGATTGAAATGCTAAAAAGGGTGCCCAGGTAAGGTGAAGTCAATCTACAGAACCCTAGGCTCCCGCCATTTAGTAGAGGGGCTTTATTTTGCACGGTTCAAAGTGGACCCCTGATCATTTTCCTAATATAGAAACACTAGTTAATATATCCGCGCTTCGCGCGGACATTATTAGATTTATGAATAAATTTTTTTGTTTAAATATATCGAGTCAAATATTATTATCATTAAACCCAATAAATTATATTTTTCAATTTGTTGTTCACTATCTATGCTTTTAGTATTTTAAATATAGTTGATTTCGTATAATCTATTTGGTATGTTATCTTTAGAAACATATAAAGAAAGAAAAATAATTTCATGAATTTTTTTTTTTATGCGGCTGTAGTAAATTCTAAATTATATCTTAGGAGGGAGTTAAATTATACAGTGTTCATAAAAAAATATTAATGAAAAAAGTTACTCTAAATAAATTGATAACCAATAATTTAATAAATTAATAAACATATCATATATATATGTGTTTGTGTGTGTGTGAATGAAATTCCTAGAGTAGAAATATACAACTAATTTCAAGTCATGCTTATCATATTATTTTATCTAAAATAATTACATCTTTTAGAATCTATTGCTTGTAAAATAATAAAAGGTTGACTTTTATTTTGGTGAAAATCATCTTCGGTATATTGAGAAATCATGTCAACACTACATAAGCAATTCAAAAGGAGTATCATATTTTCATTATTCAACTAACAATATACTCTACTTAATTTTTTTAATTTAACATGAATCTAATATGAAAAGCAAACATTCAATATTTAAAAAAAATAGCAACACAATAATTTTTATTACAGAACGAAAAAAAAGCAACTGTTGCAATATACCAAACTGTTAATAAACACTTATAAATTTATAATATATAAAAAAATACTAATAAAATACAAAAACTCTATAGAAAATCTCTTTAAAATTGTTACTTGTAGCAACTAAGTAAGATAAGAAAAACTATATAACTTGCACATTAATTACTTTAGGGGGTTATCCACATGAAAGGTTTTGAAGTCATGAATATTATTAATTAACAATTAACAATTAAAAATAAAAGTTACATATATAAAAAAATGTTAATTATGCAAAATAATACTATTGAGTAATTGTTTGAAGAGGAAATTTTGAAAAATATATTTTACAATATCACACTGGTGAAGAAAAATAAAAAACATGCTAAATAATTTAGAGAAAAGATAAATGTGATCGGAGGTGATAGAAATGTACCACATCATCTTATTTATTTCTAACATTCTAACTTTATATGTAAAAAGATATATTGGTTGTAAGTAAATAATAAAGAGAAAATAACTTAAAATATTTTTTTAAAATTGTTATTCTAAAGTTATAATCAGAAGAAGGTCAAAAAAAAAAAGTGGAAAATTAATCTATTAGGATTGGAAATTAGATGTGAGTTATGGATGATTGTTATTTACTCCTAATAAAGTAGTATGTGAAAAGTTTTTATTGTAAATGTTCTTCTATTAATAAAAATTATTTTTAATTAATTAAGTAAATTACTTTTACAAAAATTAATTAATTTAAATTAGAAAAAAGGTCAATAAAGAGAAGATAAATGTCACATCACTTTTTTTTATGTTTCTCATTTTCAATAATTAAGAGAAAATAAATAAATTACACTTTTTAGTTTTAATATAAATAATGTGACTAAGGGAAAAAAAATTTCTTCATTCTTTTCATTAAATAATTTATTTATTCATTAAATTTTTTAAAAGTACTAAAAACTGATTAATTTATTTTTTGTTTAGTCTATGACTATTTTTTAATATGATAAACTGCATCATATATTTTTTAGGGACATCGATATGCAATAGCTATAAGAAATGTATCATGTGCAATATTATATTTTTCAATTGTGACAAAAATTAAAATATTAATTAGAACTTGACAAAAAAATTACATAAAAATAAAACTATATAACTTTTCATCTTCATTCATTCACATAATAATAATAATAATAATAATAATAATAATAATAATAATAATAATAATAATAATAATAATAATAATAAGAAAAAGAGCAAAGTAAAATGAAGAAAATAATGTTAATTGAGCTTTCTAATGAGTTGATTAGTAGAGTTTGATACTTTATTTTTTGTTGAATAACATGAAATTATATATCTAACTAAAAATATAATCAAAACAATACATGAATTAATTAATCTTCAAAATATTTGGAAATCATTCAAACTTTTTTACTAATATGACCATCTTCTTGATGAAATCTTGAAATAATTATGATTCCTTCTTCATTTTCATAAACTTGTACCAAACTAATGCAAACATCAATTTGATAAATCTTGAAGAATATATCTATGATCTTTATCAATATGAAGATCATATGGTGAACTTATTAAGTACATGATTGATGAAAAAGATGAAGAAAAAAATGTAAAAGAGGAAAAAACTATACTAATAAAAAGAAAGAATGAGAAAATGAGAATGATCATTGAACATAGATTGTTGTTATTTATAGTTTGTGTAAACCATAAGAATAATTAAAAATAAGTTGAAAAGACATATTATTTAAGAGGGGAATGTAAATAGATGGAGGTTTTGTTGTAACTTATTAGGTATAATTAGAATAATAAATATGAATGAATTTTTTAATTAATAAACAAATTATTTAATGAAAAGAAATGAAAAAAAAAAGGAGAAAAAAAAGAAATTGGAATGATAGAGAGGTGCCACATCAGCTCCTCTATGATCCTCATTTATATATATATATTGATTGTTGTTTTTTTCTCCTTTCTTAATACACGTACGAATGTTGGGATTAGGAGAAGCCCAGAATGAGCACGAATTCTCCTCTTCAGTTTAAACCTCATAATGGAGACAGATCCTAGATTTGTACTTAATGGTTTTAACTTATGTTCTTAAAACTAAGCTCATCATACTCCCAAAATTGCGAATTGTAGTTTAATGTATGTTCGTTTTAGTGGTTTTGCATAAACATATCTATGTTCGGTGTCAATCGCACCTGAGGGTACTATCAGCTATTTTATGCCAAGAAACGCTTACAGGGTTAACTTACTCGGGGGGGATATCGGGTGGGGAGCCAGCACTTCCATAGGCATACTCTGGCTTGCAGGTAATTACAGCTACTTCACCAACCTGGAAGATCAAATTATAAAAAGTTGAGCACTAATTTAAACTCAATGTACAACCACCGCAAGTTAAAGATATCGACCTTCATGGTCCTCAGTGCAACATCCCAAGCCTTAATAACAGAACCAGTGCCTATCTCAAAGGAGAAAATTGTATTGTCTTCACGGGTAGTATCAAATACTTCACCAGTATCAGCAAGAGTGCCTTCATAATGAACTGTTTTGTTAACAAAAAAACGAAAAGAACAGATTAATATGCCGAATCTTGACTAAGATGTAGCTATTTCCAGTACTACTAAAAAGAAATATGCGCTATTTAGGAACTGAGAAAATGTGATTTTGAAGATGAGATAGCTGAAAGAAGACAGATGGTACGGACAAAATGGTCATTTTCAATATGGGGATCACAAAACAGAGTTCTTAGCTTAAATTACTTTTTCTTTATATGTTGCCAGAGGAGAATTTCACACGATTGTGATTATTTCTTAAACAAAAAGCATCTTCCATTATACTTGAGCTCTTGTGCAGGCACTGAGACTGCACTAGTAGTGCATAGGTCAATCCAGGGACAAAATTACTTGGTTCTAATACAAAATATTGGTCGGTGTCTATTATCTCAGTCACAAGCATTAAGGAGTAACAAAATTTAGAAGCTTATGTATATAAACATGTAATTTCCAGTTCACAAGTGGAAGAGCACAAGACTTCTTCAGGTGAAAAAAGACCTCAGATTATGAGTTTTATCTCAAACACAACTTTTCTCAACAGATACGCTTGTCAAAATCTAATAATGATCACTCTCGAATTAGGGATGGTATACTATAACGGCATTTGAATTATCCGATGGACTTCATGATGGAAGTAGAATAGCTGGAGCTCCCAATTGAGGCCTAATTTATAGCAGTAACTGCATTGAATGTACTAACAATGACTTTTGAGGAATTATTGCTTCACAATTCAGATCTTTACACCTCTTTTTATCCAATTAAGTCTCTGAATTTTTCTTTCTTTGCCATAAACTACGTTCTTAAAGTATTTTAACCACCAAGTTTAGAAGAAAGAAGGCCTACTTGCTTTTCAACATCAGCATATCCCAGATCTTGAATAGCTATACTTTCTCTATTTACCCCAAGTTAAGCAATATGTTTTGCTTTCCTCTTTGATGTTACAAGGAGCACCCATGCCTTGCAAAGGAGCAGTAACTACAACACTTTTCCCTTGCAAAGAATTGACATCTGTACACCCATGAAGTAAATGGTATACACATCTTGTTCTCTTAAGGTTCTATGATTGTAGAGGTTGGATTATTTAAAACAATGTTTGAGAGAGTGATTATTGAGCATACCAATGAAGGAAGACACAACATGTATTTACAGTCTCAAACAGCATGAGTGAAGGATGTAATGGCATGAGAGCTATAGTTACACGGTAAAGGCTCATGATGCATTCAAGTGTTATCCTTATAACCATACAAGTAAACTGTTATAAGAGATGTGCCAAAAAGTAAATGAGAAAAGTGAATACAACATAGACGGACAACACAAAACAGAAAGAATGTAGACATTTTATGTAAATTGTCAAAAGCAAGCTATGTGACCCATACCATCAACAAGAGGAAGACTCTCTGAGGGAGCAATAGCATCAGGTTTGGATCGTTGCACAATTTTTTTCATAACACCTCCATCTCCAGTTAAATCAATTGCATCACCCATGTTATACAACTTTTCAGCAAAACCTGGCTGGTAAAGAACATCGAGTCAAGTCATGAGCAAAGGATGTTATTTACATTATATAAGCAACTAACTGCATAAACCACACAAAAAAGGGGAAGGAAATGAATGGGAATGTTATGAGAAGGAAATAGTTAAAGAACAATAGTCTTTTTCGGGTAAACTGCATTATGGGAGAAATTTTTTTTTATAACCGAAAAATCCGTCTTTGACCCGCCCTTTAGACCAATCACAGCCTTCTAAACTCGGTGGATAATGGGCCCAAGCCTCTACCCTACTCCACTTAAATACCAAGCTTCGTTTTGCATAGTGTGGGGCTTGAACTTGCGACCTAAACCACAAATCCTCCACCTTTTGTCACTCGAGCTAGGCCTTGGGGCACATTATACATCAAAAACGTATTTTCACTAAATATGCAAATGTTCTAAAACTGAACCAGCTTTAAATCATCAATAAGAAACTAGACCAGCATAATGAAGAATGGTAGGGCAAAAGAGAGTTCTGTAATACTTTATGTACGATTAATGGGCATGGTTGGAACTTTTGAACTGCAAAGTTTCCATATTTCTCTTGCCAAGCCTATAAGAAATAGACTACTAGTTTGACCAATAATTGTTTCTTTCAGCATTTTTTAAACTTTTCCCCTTTTAATAGTTATAACGTGGAATTAGTCGAGGTGCATGAAAGCTGGCCCAGACCCACGGTCATCAAAAAAAAATTATAACATGGAAGCTCACTAATGAGACTTCTTTTTCCTTTTTTGTTTGAATTTTTCATTTTAGATCATTCTTTCTGACCTCCAAAGAGACTCACAATCCTAGCAACAGACCGCAGATAAACTCTCAATGTGTACAAGGTCCATGCAGTCACATGGACTCCTTGTTGGATAACCGACAAATTCCAGAGAGACAATGATGCACGATTCGAAATTAACTGGGTAATGAGCACCGCCCTCTACCCTTCTCCATTCAAATACCTAGCTTTTGATGCAATCACGTGGACCCCTTCTCACCCATACATCCCACAATCTGAGCCCCACTTCACAGCTAGCCATATAAGTGAAGACGAGTGGGAGTTCACAGCTGGGGATGTTTATATGATTAATATATAATCAAAATAAATAGGATTTATCACTACTGACAGCTAATTATATTGAATAATCTTTTACGCAAGTCAATGGGGAAACTGAAATTTCGTTCTCTTTTCTTTTGGAATTCTCTCTCGTTTGCAGCCAATATTATGCCGACTCCAGGAGAGTTCATGTGCCTTGTTGCCCCGGATGATCAGCCCATTTTATATCATAACATTCCTTTTAGAAGAGTGCCGCCTTAAGTTGCCCCATTTGGGCACATAGACGCGGCTTTCTTAGAAAGGTTTTTTGGCAGCTCTCTGTCCACTCTCAAGGACTGTTCTTCTTCAACAAGTAAACCTAGAGATAATTACACAGATCTAAAGCCTCTACTTTGATACATGGAAACTCTGGAAGTGTTTTGCCAGCTGAAGAATTTCACCAAGCATGCCATAGGCCTTTCTTTTTTGAAAAGTTGAAACATAATTTGAGAACTATACACGTCGTTGTTTGAGCTATCAAGTAACTTGCACAAAATGTCTCCTAATAACCTCATTTCTACAAAGTACGAATAATACACCTAATATGTACTATCTAATACTACTATGCCACAATCCCCCAACTGGTTGAAGTCGGTTATATGACTCGTCCATATGCATTCTGATCTACATCTAACATTGACATACCAAAAATATTTATCTTTTTACAGAGAAACCAACCATCAAAACTCTAACAGTCAACAGGGGATTGAAAATTGGTTAGTCTTCCTTCAAATATTTTTTTTAAAAAAAAAAAGCAGATTAGAACACTGCCAGAAGCAAAAGTTGGCACTGCAAGTTCACATGTAAACATAGACACAAACGAATCCAATATTCAAACTTTATGAGTTCAACCTTTAAAATACTTAGCACTGAACTCATTGTATTTCTAAAATTATGAGATTCGACCTACTATCTGTTACAATTTGGTAAACTTTTACTAGGTTCAAATGAATTCGCAAGTAAAAGTAGCTACAATTTGAGCCAAATTGAACTTAGACTACACCAGGTAATTCAATTCACAGTGCAAAAACCTTGCAGTCAAATTAACAATTTGTATTCTACCATTAACAATATAATGCAAAAAAAATGTTGGGTTTTTCTTCTCAGAAGACAAAAAGAGATAACTTACAGTTCAATTTCGCCGGAGATTAAAAAATTTAAACGGCAGAGGAAAGTTACTCCGGTGTCATCTGAAATTGGACGGCAAAATCAATCGGAATTCGGATCCCAAATTGGAATGCAATTGCTTGTTGTAAACGCAAACAAGCTAAAAGAGGAATATGGGCTTGAAATCCATAGGCCCAACTCTCAATATTGCCAAACAAGGTAAAGTTAAAAAGAAAATTTCATATATGGCAAACGAATTTTATGAAATTACATTTCGTGGGCATAGTTTACATAATTACATTTCATGAGTATAGTTTAGTTTGTTAGGTGACTCTAAATTTGTATAAAATGTTTTTTTAATTAAATTTATACAAAAAAAATATTATTTCAATAAATGGTAACAATAGCGCAAAAGATGGTAACAATAAATTTACATAATCTCATGATTTAAGCAAAACATTCAAAATCAAATATTTTCCCAAAAATATATTCTAAAGCTATAGAAAGACAATACCAATTCTAAGCATATATATGTATATATACACACAATATTTGTGTGTAACTGATTTTGTGTTTTAAACTGTATATGACTATCGTAATATGTATTTTTGATTATTTTTTCTTAGATAATCTGTTTGTATACAATAATTTATTATGTTCCTATTTTTTCTTTTGTATATATCTAGGAATTTTTAGAATATACAATAATTTTGGTATATATATTACAGTTATATATGTGCATCTGTGATTTCAAGTTTTTTTTTTAAAAAAAATATTAATGATTAAATTGATTGTATAATCTTTATTTGTTAATTGTATATATAGTAAGCTTGAAATCTGTTTCTACATTTGAGTGTGTAACGTTTATATATACAATATTTTATTAAGGTTCATAATTTTTTGTATATATCGACGAATTTGTATAATGTATTATAATTTTGTATATGTATTATAGACTGATTTTAACATACTTCTTTTATACAAAATTAAACAATTGTATACAAATAGATATTGCTTCATAAGACTTTGTATATGTTACCTTAATATACAACTCACTATATACCTAACTTTAGTAATTGATATACAATTAATAGAATATACAATTAAGAACTGTTTCATAATACTATATATATATATATTACCTTAATATATAACCCACTATATACATAACTTTGTAATTTGTATATAAATTACACTATCTAATGTTCTCGATATTCTTCAGATTTGTCCAATTTTGATGAGGCAGATTCAATCTCCTCTAAATCAATGTTTATGTCTTTTCTCTTACTTCCACCTTCAATAATCTTAATGCCGCTAGATTTCGCGTTGTTGATGACTTTATGAATTGCCATTGAGATATTTTTTTTTCATTGATCTCAATTCTTCAATAGATTGTTCAACTTAAACTTGTTTATGTTTTGTCATAGACCCTACATTGACCCCAAAATTCTAAGTTAACCCAATTAAAACCAATGTGGATTATCAACAACATTGACATGCAATTACATACCTCTCATAATCCTCATAGATGGAGAAAAATCATCCATTCTGATTTTGAAAAACTTCTAATATGATAAGTAATAAAGATTTTTTTTAAAAAAAAAAAGTATGAAAAAACTAACAATCATACTACATATACAATTGTTGTAGAAGGAATCAAGAAGAAAAATATTGAAAGCCATGAATTTGGCGGTTACCTGCGAAAAGTAGAAGAACATGTAGGTCAAAATTTTCCCAATAGAAATTAAAATTAGAAGGGAAGAGTAATTTTAGAAAAAGATATGGAATGAATATGAGAGATAAATTTGATTTTGAATAAATTATATTAAAATCTTTGGATGATTATTTTTATCTTGTATACAAATTGGTAGTGAGTCCCATTAATTATGGTAAAAAAAATTAAAATTGTATTTATTGATCATAAAAAAATTAAACTATACCCTTATTAACTAATTACATAGGGATGTTTGTCATCCCATGTAATTTTTCCAAATTACTATTGTATAGATTTATACAAACTATGTTATACTAGATTTAAACAAATTCAAATTACACAAACGTGTGGATTATATAAACTCAAAATTTATGTAATCCTCACTGAATGTTGATCGCAAATGGTAATTAACTAAATTTATAGTTGTGAGACTTAATCGTGTAATGTTCGCTTTAAGAATGACCAATATTTGTTATGGAGGGATAAGACTCTTCTATTCTTAAGTTTGGGTCATTCCTCGAGCTTTGAAAGTAAAAATATTTCGATACAAGTGTTTTTGCCCTATTTGAACTATTTTTTGAAATTTCAAGATGGAAATTATTTATTTGTCTTGGAGAAAAAAGTAGTATTTATTTGTCAACTATAATAACTTAAACATGGTATTTTTCAAATTTTGTCCCACATTTTAATTATTCTTTGTAAAAGTATTGGAAGTCATTCATCCGTCTAAAAACAATTATGAATAAGTTCCAAATGATCAACAAGAGTTGTAATTTAATTATAACTATTTGTTTATTCTTATTTAGGTGTCTTAAGTTCGAATCCTAACATAAGATCACTTTTATTAAGAAGCTTTATACCCCCCTCCCCAAACGTGGCATATCGCTATATTTTATAAGTAGATGATTTAATCTGCTTGCTACGAATCAAAGTATATTATTGTAAGTGTATGCTCACTCGAAAGTTTAAAGATCTTTCCTTCATTCACTTCATGAGAGCCTCACCAGAAATATTAAATTTCATTTAGTCGAGTCCCAATAAAAATATAAATATCAAAGAAATCCCAATAAAAAAAAGTCCAAATGTTATGGCCAATTGAAAAAACCAATACATATTTAGTTAAGGAGGGTTTACAATAAGGTAATAAGGTAATTAATAATCAATATCATTTTGGACCCAATCAACTTGGTGACTCACATCCAACACTTTTTGTCTAACAAAAAGCAACTTAATGGGCCATGGCTCAAATAATAGCCCACCAACTCATTTATTAAGGATGTTACACACTAACCATAACAATCCATTATATATACAAAGGATACACTTGTTCGACCTAGGGATTTTGATCCACACAATACATCAAAGATATATAATTTCAAAACATATTTATATTTATAGATATATATATATATGTATTTGTATATCTAAAAATCCTAGTTATTACCGTGCACACATACATATACACATAATTGACTACATATACCATTCAACCTCTATTTTTAAAACGTAAACATCGTAAACATATATATATATATATACGATTTACCACACACATATACTATCAACAATCAGATACTATATTTGTATATTTTTTTTCAATTAAGATAACATATTATGTGCGCGTAAACAAATATATTTTGAAATCAAGGAGCTAAAGATAAATAGAACCCACAAGGCATTGTCAATGTGAACAAACAGGTATAGTAACAGTATAGAGTGACTCATGGATTTTACTACCTATTTTTTACTTAGTTGGCTAAAGAAAAAATTTCACCTATCCAATCATAATATATTATCATTATTGGTATACACTCGATGTATAACAAAAAATAAGCATATCGATAGAAATCGAATATTAAATAAAAAATAGAAATATATATATTTTTCAAAAAAAAAAATTGAAACTTTTCTTTGATGGAAGAAATAGTAAATGTTTAGTCAATAAAGCAAACTATATTTATTGCAAAATTGGACCCCCATCATAGTCCATTCATGTTGGGGTGATTTTAATACATTGACCACAAAGTCTTTAATGAATACAATGCATAAAACATGAATAAGAATTGAGAGTTGCATGTGCTCAATTAAAATCAAACTTTCCATTTTAGGCTATAGTTTTATTTGCTAATTTCCCATAATTTTCTTATACTTAGGTAATTTATCAAAAGTCACATCTCATTTTCTCACCAAGAAAGAAAAAATGAAAGAAAAAGAAGAGGAAATAGTGACAAACAACTTGTGTTGCTAAATAATAAAAATTTGACGGATAATTTTATTTGACGATTAATTATTTTATAAAAAATAATAATTATGAGCTATATAAGAATAGATGTCATAGACGTTAATTAGTTTTTTCATTTAATTTTATTTGTTCGCTATTTCAAAAAAAAAGTTAGATTCACTTTTATATATCAAGAAAGAGATGATTATTTGTTTACATATTTTATCCTAATTAGTCTTAGTTATTTATCTACCAAATTACTTTTTCAAAACCTAATGCTCTTATGCATCAATTTATATGAGAAATAATGAATTTATACACTAAAAATGAAGTCCATGAACTCATAATCTCTTTATTAAATTTAGATATTTTATATATTATATATATATATTTTTAAAAATTAATATGATATTATCTACTGTCTACAAATAGCCACGTTATAAAAATATGAAGTAATACATTCGATAAGACGTTAGTCATACTTAAAAAATAAGTCACGAAACAAGTTATTTATCTACCAAATTACTTTTTTCAAAACCTAATGCTCTTATGCATCAATTTATATGAGAAATAATGAATTTATACACTAAAAATGAAGTTCATGAACTCATAATCTCTTTATTAAACGTAGATATTTTATGTCTATATTTTTTAAAATTGATATGATATTATCTACTGTCTATATATTGACACGTTATAAAAATATCAAATAGTGCATTCGATAAGAAGTTAGTCATACTTAAAAAATAAGTCACGAAAAAAGTTATATGAATCAATGTTTTTAAAGAAAATGACAGATGTTAAAAACATGTTGTATTATGTTCGTTAGTATCTTTTTTATATACATATGAAATTAATATAATAGTTGATTTGCAACTTTTATGTTATTAAGAAATTTATATATTATTTTATAGAATAAGAAATTGACTGCTAAAACCTATGCATAAAATAATGAATAAGTTCTCCCAGAATTAACTTTGTATTATTAATTAATATCTTCTTAACCATATGATTTTTTAGAAAACCAAATCCAAATTAAGATAGCTTTAGCAAGTCTTCACTAATAATGACTCGTGAAGATATTCCAAATTTAATTGGTGTCAATGAGTCATCAGTCTTTGTATTATTCGAAACATTTTTTTTAATTTTATAAAAAAATTGATCTGTCTGTTTCAATATGGTTCTGGAAAAATCGACTTCCCATATGGTAGCATAGAAATCTTTTTTAAAAAAATAAAAACTTCATAGTGTTTTTCTTTTTATTCAAATTAAGAAATTTACTTTTCCCCAAAACAATGAACTTTCACTTAACCAATCTAATTTGTTTTATAGTAAGGTAAAAAAAATTGATTTTAGAGTTATTGACTAAAATTATTCTTTAATTATAATTCAAATTTAATGTAAAACGAGCAAAAAAATCCTTATACCAACAAAAATAACAAGAATCATCCTTCAATCTAATTTTGTTAAAAAATTAATTGTACCAATAAAAAATAATTTGATCATGTCTTGCCACGACGAGAAGATCAAAGTTTCCTAAAAAGAATAAAGAATTAATAGAAAATGAATCTATTATTCTCGAGATTTAATTTTTTTGTGTTGTCAGTTTATATGCTTGCATCATCAATTAAATTATCTTGCAACAATATTTACATTTTGAAATATTTATACGAAAGGTTCCAATATTAGAAAGATTATGAAAGAAATTATTTTAAAAGTACTACGTCCAACTATTTAGAGATTCTCTTTAATAAAATATTCAGGGCGCATGTACTTTATATACAATACAATTCACATTTTATATAATATACAGAAATATTAAAATTTTAGTGAAATTACATAGGCTTTTAGTTATGAAAATAAAATAAATAATAATTGTATTCGAAAATTAAAGTTGGAGTAGTATTTGGTTATATTTTTACAAGAATATTTAAAAATTTTGAATATATTTTGTCTGAATATGATTTAAATCCTCAATTTCTAAAAAAACACTTAATTTGACTAGCTTAACAATGTGTACATATATTCATTCAGATTGACACATTTAATTTTTTGTTGGTGGTCTGATTTTCTTTTAAAAAAATGGAAGGATGAAATCTTGCAACTTTTTTGATAGCTCAAATATATTTTTTGTTCACTTATATAACATAAGAATGTACTGTAAATTTAGATCATACTTCAGGGACGATTTTAGTTAAAAACTCTTATTTTTATTATAAAAAATACCAAAAAACTATTAGCTTGACACTTCGTAAATTTGAATTTAATTATTTGTTAGGTTATGATTTTAAAAGAGGATTGTAACTTGGATCGATATATCGTATCTTTTGTTTTTTGTAGTGTAAAATTCTCACAACTCTTGTTTCGAGTACGTAGACTCAACGATATCTCGTTAAAAGTTGACATATCATTTTCTTCCTTTTTACTCTATTTTATGTAATTGCGTGTTAGTTAAAATCATCTAGTGTCTTTATAATAAATAAAAATAAAAAATGAGTTATCCATTAAAAAAAAAGATAATCAATTAATTAATTTTTTTCTAATTTGTTAATATCTTAATTAATTTTCATAAAAGAAATATTTATTCTCTAGTTCAATTGATATTGAATTCTACTATTCATTCTTAATAGATGATATATATAAAAAAAAGGCTCAAATGTGTTACTGAACTTTCAAAAAAATTATATTTCTATCCTTTGTTATAAGTTTGATATTAAAATTCCATCCAAAAAATGTTAAAAGTTATTTGAAAAATAATTTTATAAAACTAAAATTTTTAAAAAAAAAAACATAAATAAGTCTTTTCATCCTTAACAACATTAATATAAATAAATTAATTTTTTAACAAATAAAATAAATAAATTTCTTTTAAAAAATTCAAAAAAAAAAGAATATAGGATATGGGGTCATTAAATAGGGTTAAAGAGAGTATTGATGAGAAGAAGAATGAAGAATCCCATGTGGTGATCTCGTGAACCTTTGTCAGCCAAACAGTGTGTATACATTTCCCAATGCAATTAGTTTAACACTCTCCCTTATAAAATATTGTCATGTTTTACTTTACGAGAATCAATCTAATTAATATTTTTTTTATGAAAATATTGAAAACACTAAACTTCGAAAATGACATTTTATTTGTATACTATTTAGTAATATATTTTAAAAATATATATGTGTGTCTACACTGACATTATAAATATTACATAATAATAAATAGTAACATATCCACATTAATATATATACACTTTAAAAATAAACTATTAAATGATGTATAAATAAAAAATTTAAGATCGTAAAAGTAATTTTAACTAAAGTTAAAATATTTTATCAATTTTTCTTTTGTGTGTTTTATTTGACTAGACTCTTATACTAAATTCTTGTGCTTGTCGATGTTTAAGTATTCATTTTTTTTAATGTTTTATTGTTAAATAATTATCTGGACTCATCAAGAAATAGTGATCATATTTAAATTTTCAAATTATAATCAATAAATGTGAAATAAATATTAATATTTTCATAAGGCAGTGTGAAGTCCGCAAAACTTTATGTATTTGATTTGTAAAAAACTAAATGTGATAAGTATTATAAAAACAAAGTAAGAGTATATATAAATGTAATTTAACTTACTTACAATAATATATAGATTAGTTGTTAATCTTTACTAAATCAGTAACATTTTTACTAAAATAAGACCTATTTAAACTAAACCAATTTGTGATAAACATTTTTTTTTTTTTGAAATTTGGATGCATGTTGAAGATTTCGTATATTTGTATAATAGATAAAGTTAGTGATAAGATTTGTGATTTTTTTGGTATATCTGTTGTACATATGTATAAAATGTAATTTTTTTTACATGGAAATAAATTCATTCATTGCACCTATCAATTCTTTTTTTTTTTTTGAAAAAAAAATAGATGCTTTGCACCCGAAACAACAAGATTCATTTTTAAAATATTCTTTTTAGAAGAAACAATTAGCACTAAAAAAAATTAAAAGCAATAAATATATAATAATTTTGCATTTAAAATAGACTTATATTTTATTTACTAACTTCCCCTAAAAATCTCATTTCTCGATCTAACAAAACATATCGTATCAAAAAGATTTTGAAGATAACAAAATAAAAAGTAAAAATATCAAGAAAGAGCTATGTTTGTGGGATGCCAAAACATTACATTTATCGAGGGGTAAATTTACTATATATTTCTCTACACTTCAATTCAAAATATAATTATTAAATACTATGTAAAAAGAGCTTTTAAATAGCAATAACATATTTAAAATGATTCTCAAGTGAGATTTGCGGAGAACAAATGTATGCAACCTCAATTACTGATAAAACTTCTATATATTTTCGTTAAATAATTAACAAAATTTATATTTTCGACATCTTAAATATTCATGTAATTAACTCAATAAATAAATAAATTTTTTTTAGCAAAATATATAAAAGAGGAAGGTCAAAGTGGTCCATTAATGGTCAAATTCCTGAAGAATTCAGAAGAGCCGTGAACATCGAGCCATTTACTTCTCCAGCTATTAGCCTATTTGCTAATTTTTAAATAATTAATTATTAATTATATCCTTAATAATAATTTTAATTTTTTTTATAATAAAATCTTAATATTATTAAATTGTTATGAACATAAAAAAATTTAAAATAACAACGATCTATAACTAGTCCATTCATTTTTATGTGTAGATATTATCCGCCATTATCAATTATTATCAGCATCAACGATCGACATTAATCACAATCATATCGTAGTTTATCGCAATAATAACTATCACTATTATTATTATCGACAATTATTAATATATAAAACATCATTTTATGTTTTTAATTAATTACTATTATGTATCAATTAATGTTACCATCTATTATAATTAATTACTAGTCACAATTTTCCATCTTCAACACCTTTACTAACTACTACTCAAATCAGAACCCACAGGCCACACCCACTACGTAACACTAACATCAACAACCATATACTAAAAAAATTTAAATTATCTTATTGTTATATATATACAATTATTATGCTATTAATTATTTTTATTAAAATCAATAATTTAAATTAGAAAATTAGCACATATGATGCACCTGCAATCATGGTTGACTGGGAAATACTTTTTTTTTTTTTAGTTTCGAACCATCAACTTCAACTGTCAAGCTTACACCAAAAGCACACGAATCTTACATAAAAATAAATAAATAAAAACAATAAACTTTATTTTTATTTTTATTATTTTTTACTTAATTAAAATTCAATATTAGGATCAACTAGGGTATAGATTTGCACCCAAATAAATCAACCAAAAGAAATAAATCAAATTTAAAATATCAATTGTTTTCGCTCGGCGAGAATTACGGTGAGATGAATAAATATTTTTAACGATAGAGAAATTATTTTTGATAAATCCGAATCAAAAGAAATGAAACCAACAAAACGTTCAATGAGATTGTCTTGGGACAAATTGGAACAAAATATAAGAAATTTCATTTTTTCAAGCTCTAAAAAACCAAAAAAAAGAAACACTAAATAATAATAGTATGAAATATCTCAACAACACACATCTTGAACAAATCTCACCAATCATATTCATGTGATAATGGAAAAATAATAATTATGAAATTACGCACATAAATTCAACATTACCAACATTAAAAAAAAAAAAACTTTTCTCCTTACAAAATTGAGGATAAAATCTGAAAAAAATAATCTAAGACACAAAAATAAAAACAAACCATATATTATTTATAATATAATTAGTAATAATAACAATACAAAATTCTTGTAAGTATGTTATATACATTTTTTTTCTCTTCCTTTCTCGGACGCTGAAAATAAAAAATATTGAAACATCATCAACATACTATCTCATAGAAAGCAAGAGAAAAAATATATATTTCTAAAAAAAAAAAAAACAAGAGTTGCGGGAAAGTAGTAAGTACTCTTTTATCTGTAACTAAAGATCTCGAGTTCGAGTCCTGAATATGAAATCGTCTTTACTTGAAGTAATACAAACCCTAATATGTGAATTATTTTTGCCACTTCAAATATCTTCTCGATAATCACGCCAACAAATAAGCATAGTAACACAACGCCTCATAATATAGAACTTTGCTCTTTGTTCTTTGACTAAATTAGCACATTTTCTTGTAAATGCACATCTTTTATGATGATTTTTGAGGAAATTTGAGGTTTGTTTTCTGGAGAGATTGCATTTGTCAATTGAATTGTCTAAAGCCATATGAAGAAATTAAATAGGGTAAAATTTGAGGGGAAAAAATGAAATGATGAGAGGGTTTGATGATCTATTTTTGGGATTTTTGATTGTGAAGAAAAAATTGGAGTTTAAATTAATGGGAATTTTATTTTGAAGAAGAAGAAGAAAATGAATTTTTGAGAGTTGGGAGTTTGGAAAGAGGCAACTAGGGTTAGTATTTATAACGGGGTTATTCTTTGAGAGTTGGTTCGGTTACAATATTTAGTTTATTAATAATTTTTTATTGATAAAATACATATTGTAATTTTTAATTTATGTTGATTAAAATAATAAATATTTATTTATTTTTAATTAAGAATCTCATACATAATCACCTTATATTTGGGAGCCTTTTACTTTTGTTAGTAACATTTTTCAATATAAATTTAAATTTAAATTTTAATTATTAAATATTTACTAATAAAATTATAATTTTTATTTAAAATAAAAAATATGAAAAAACAAGCTCCTAAAAAGATTAAAGAGAATTTAACATCTACATTTGTAGATTATATAAAAAAAAATTAAAAATAATAATTTTTTACTCGATAAAATTCAGATAAATCCCTTAATTCTATCTGGCTTCGCCTTGATACACATCGAATAATTTAAAAAAAAGGTAATGAGAGGGGTGACCGACTATTGTTTTTCTTAGTTGGGGGCCTTCATTGCATTGAGAGTACCACCATTTTAAATTTACCCTATTTTTGTAAAAAACAATTGAGATTATTATATTATATAGTAATATATTGATATAAAAACAAAAAATAAATGTGGGTTCCCAATGTATACGTCATGAATTTTAGTTAAATAAGGTAGAAAAGAAATGGGTTGTAATTAATGTGATAATAACAGGCAAATCCCACTGATGAGCTAAGCCTACACTTCTCAGTCTGTCATTTTCTTATATAACACACAAGTAATTCAAGTACAAAAAAACCTATAACACACTTTCGTTTTTAAGTCGATAATTTATCGGAAATAATTTTTTTTAATTATGGTATAAATTAAAAGTAAAATTTATGTATATTTTTTTTATATATATATATTACTATTTGTATTGTTGATCTCTATAAATATGTTATATTTATTGTACTTAAAATTTTATATTGAATCGATTATGTATATATATATACAAAGGCGGACCTAGAGTATGCCGAGGGGTTTACCTGAATTTTCTAAGTAAAAAATTACATTGTATATTTAAGATATTTAAAAAATATTATATTTTATATATTAATTTTGAACTTCTTGATAAGTACAAGATTAGGGGTTGACTTAATAGTTTAGGGTTTGAATCAGTACTTCTTTATTCTTTTCCGAACCCTCTTATAGAAAACCTAAATTTGCCACTGTGTATATAGTTTGTATATTAATTTTTCATTACTTATTTTTCGTGTTTCTATATGTATGAATATTCAGAGGCGGACCTAGAGTATGTCGAGGGGTTTACCTGAATTTCCTCGATGAAAAATTACGTAGTATATTTAAAATACTTTAAAAAAAATTATATTTTTCTATTGATTTTGAACCTCCTGATAAATATAAGATTAGAATTTGACTTAATAGTATAAGGGTTTAAATCAATACTTCTTTATTTTTTTTTCGAACCCTCTAATAGAAAACTTAAATCTGCCACTGTGTATATAGTTTGTATATTAATTTTTCATTACTTGTTTTTTGTGTTTCTATATGTATGATGTTGTTTGATTAAATTAAAAGTTAGAAAATAATTTCAATGAATTACGTCCAAAATTAAATGGTTTTATTAATTATTCCTATTATTATAAGATTGCATTTATAGTCATGCATCAGTTGGCATCAGTGATAAACTGAAAGAAAATTAATTAAATGGTGCATTAATTAAGAAACTAACAGGTGAAAGGTGATGTATGCAGTACGTAATTAGGGCTATAAAATTATTTAAATTAAAAATAAATATTATTCACTAAAAAGTAAATATTTTGATGATTGGTATTAATGCTTCCTTTCGTCTCATTTTATATGACACTTTTCATATTTTGAGATTTAAATAAATGTATTTAAATAAATCTTTTATAATATTTCGAATTATCAATTATTGCGAGAGTAATTTCCCTAGATAGTCATGTTTGAAAAATTACTTAGGAATATTACTTATTTTTATTATAGGCATCCAACTTTATTTATTTTTTCTTAAACTATACTTGACACAAAGAATACATTATCTCTCTCCTATTACGATGCCATGTCACATTATTTATTTTTTATTATTAAAAAAATTGCTTTTAACTTATTTAACATTAGGTTGCAATATGTTTTATTATTTTCTATTTATGTTTTTTTAAAATGTTTTGCTTTTTAGATATATAAAAATAATTTAAAAATGAATGAAAAAAAAGTATTTTATTTCTACAACTAACTACTAATGGACTATTTTAACTATTTTTTAAAAATAAGATTTTTTAATGATAATAATTATTTTTTATTATAAGTTTTTTAATTATTTTTTTACATAATAATTATAATTTTTTTATGGTGCACCTTTTCTTCCTATTTAGATAGATATTTCTACATTCCATTTTATTGAACCATTCCCTAAAATCACTGAAAGTGTGATAAATATATAAATAGACATTACAGTTTATTTTATAAAATAATTCAATTTTCAAATTTCATTTTTTAACCTTAAAAATTAAAATTTGAAGTATTTAAAGATCTTTCATTTTTTCCCCATAATAGTTATTACTGTTTTTATAAAACAATTAAGTTTGATTTCAATTTTTTTCCTTTAAAATTGAAATTAGAGACATTTAAAAATGACCTATTTTTTGCCATTACAGTTTTTTTTTAACAAAAGAACTTTTATTTTCTATTTAAAATAGCTATATTAAAATTCATGTTTTTTTAATTGTATTTTTAGAGCATATTTAAAAGGCTTTTTGAAAAATTAAAATTCTTGAATATTTGTGGTGCTGACACATGACACTTTTTACTTCTCCTATTATATATAGATAGATTTTTTTCAAAAAAATAGACAAACTCACATATTATACCCAGTAAAAAAATTACATTAAGAGCTGTAATATGAGCTCTTCCGGTTCTTCAAGAAAATATGTGGGTTCCTCCGGTTCTTTAAAAGAATGAGAAAAATATTAATAATAAATTAAAAAATGTGACATGACACCGTAGTAGGAGAGAAATAAAAAGAAATAGTGTATTTTTTTGTGTCAAGTATATTTTGAGAAAAATAGGCAAAGTTAGGTGATATTTTAGCCATAAAACAAACATAAGTGATATTTCTAGATAATTTTCCAAACAAACATAATGAGTAATCTAGGGAAATTACTCATTATTGTGACTTATAGTAATCTTTACGTAGTTTACAAATATATATATTTCATTTCAAAAAAATTAAAAAATTTCATACACAAATATCCGGTCAAAGTTATCTCTCGAAAAATGAAAAGTTTCACATAAAATGTGTGACTTTCGAAAAATAAAAAGTGCCACATAAAATGAGACGGAGAGAGTAATGAATATCCATATGTTTCCTTGCTATTGCTAATGATATTTAATTATAGGAGAAAATATGTTATAATATTTAGCTTGTGCTCTAACATAATATAAATATTTATATTTTCATCAATTAACTCAGTTATTATGTGTGTTGGATATATGTATATTAAAAACAATTTTGTATGTTTTTTTTTATATAAGTAAAGTTATATTATTTCGAGGTGTGTCAGAAAATTACTCAATATATAAATAAAATCAACTTTATATTGATATATATATATAATATTTTAACACTCATTACAATAAATAATCATGTATAGCGTAGTGGTAACGTTATGCTTGAGACAATACAATTCATATGTTTGATTCCAAGAGATCACATTTTTTTAAAAAAAAATATTACTTAAAAAACGTGAAATTTAAAAAGAAAAAAATAAATAAACATTGAGCTCAAAAATATATAGGACAATCGAGATCAAATCCCACCTAATTTCTGAGTTATTTGGCTACGCCACTATCTTTTTATCTAAGTAATATTACATTATAGAATTTTGATTAATTAACATGGTACTTGGGGCATTCATATTTTACTGCTAGAGATAAAATTATTAATTTATGAAAAACGAACAACTATAAAAGTATTTATTGAAGTATAATATGAAGTATAAAATACAGTTTTAAGTATACTATAATAAAAATAACTTTTAGCGATATTAAATATTGACATTAATAAAAAATGCTAAAGACTTACCGATATTAGTTAAGTGTCATTAGAACCACCGTCGCTAAAGGCTTTTGGAACATATATAATGAGTAAAAATTATCACTAAAAATACATATTTAGTGATAATTAAAAATTAAATGTCGCTAATAATTATTTTTAGTTATAGTGATATTTTATAGGCACCTATTTAAGAAGATCTTTTTTTTAAAAAAAAATGCAGACTGAATATGAGCCACATAATCTATAAAATATGTATCTTCCACAATTTTCAGAAAGAGAGCCAAATAAAAAATGAAAGCCAAAAAAAAAAAAAACAGAAAAAAACAAGTGCATATGGATTTATTATTGGTGGGGATATTTAATTAGTGGAGTGCTGATTATTAATTAAAGGGAAATGATTTAAACTATTTTTAAATTTATACGAAATCTAAAATATTTATCCTCCAAAAGATAATCTTGAATCTGTTCCATTTGTTAGGAAAATACATCAAAATTGAATTTGATGTCCGATTAAATTTGATTTCGTGTTTAAAAGTTTTATATTGAGGATAATCGCTCTCAAACAAAGAAAATTTCAAATTCAAATAGATTCAAACTTGAGATCTCTTAATTAAAAATAATTAAACGCTTCACCACCATCCTCACCGGTCAGAACCACCCTTGTAGACTAACAAATATCACTTTCAAAAAAATAATTGCATTTATAGTCCAAAATTGTAATTTTTATGTCCTAATTAAATTAAGTTAAGCTACTAGTGGATTTGGTATACAAATTTTATAAATCCAGCCTATAAATTTAGAATTGTACTTGTTATATTTTTAATATTATAAACCGAACATATTTACTATTTATTATAATTTTTATTAAGGGATAAATTTTAAGAATCACATAGTTTTAATATGAAATTACAATTTATTCCTCCTTAATTTGTAATTATATTAATCCGTTAAAATATAACACAAATTGGATACATTAATATATAATTCGGATACATTAAAGGATATATCGGACGCATTACAACATAAACCAAATACAATAATATGTAACTCGGCTACATAATATGTAGTTCGAATACATTAAAAACGAACTAGCTCGAATACATTATAAAATAAACCGGATACATAATATATAGCTCAGATACATTAAAGAAATAAGAGATTTAAGAGATTTTAGAAATAAAATAAAATATTAAAAATAAGTTCAGATATATTAATAAATTGTTATGCATATATTTATATTGCAAGCCGAAAATGTTAAGTCTAAATCAACCGAGTAACATAATATTGCATTTAATTTCCCTTCTCTTCCACTCTCATTAACTTTTTTGTCGATAGCTTAATCAATAGTTAAAATAGAATGAATAGAAAAAAATATAAAGTGCGCTAAAGAACTTTAACTTTGAACTCAATTCAATCATACAAGTAAGCTCACGAAGGTACCACCCATTAATTATGAATAATGAAAAATCAACGTTGATTACATATGATCTTCATACTAAATATTAAAAATTAAAACGTCTTAAAATAAAATCGAGAAAATATAAAGTCAATTTATAATTTATTCTTTCCCATGCGTAGCTGGTCAACAATCAACATCCATATTAGATTTCTAGTGCATATGCTAGATAAGAGTTGTTTCTAGTTGCTTTCAAAAATTATTAACCATCAAATTAATGCAGATGGACATATTTATTCTTGCCATTTGTGAGTTCAAAGAAATTTAATATTATTTTTTTTAGTATAGTTAAAATATTATAAATTTGTAATCATAGATTTAATTATTATTCTTATATGGAGCATTAACTTAACATGGTAAAAATTTATAAATTTTAAATTCTAAATTCATTATCTGAATGCATATTTAAAATTCTAAGCTAGTTGATAATAACAATAATATGGTCGACATACATTCCATTTTTACTATATCTTAATTGTGACTTGTGAGGTTTCACTATTATTATTATTGATCGATAAAAACGACCACTTTGTCGCCAATGCACATGACTTTTATGTGTGTATATATAGTTGCATAATAGTTATGATAATATCGTTAGTATATATTAACAATTTAAAAAATATCATCAAAGTGATGCAGTATATGATGTTGTTTCTTTCTTAATTGAATTTTTTTATTTCGAGTTTAAATATGAAAAATATTCTTGATATCCAATATAAATTTAAATTAATCAGAATCTAATATGAATATGATAAGTCTAACGAAAAATAGATAGAAAAATTCCAAAATAAAAAGGGATAAGTAGGGCTTATCTTTACTCTTTTATGATCCATCCAACCCTAATAGAGGCCCACCAATGACTTATCAAATGGACTTCATCAATTATGAGTCCTATTTTTTGGGGCACTTTAAAGCACTTTTATATGTACGTGGCGATTCATGATTGGATACAATATTTTCAATATAAAAAATAATTGCATGTGTATTAATGGATTAAATCATTTTCTAAAAGGGTGTATCAAATTTATTTGTATTAATTATTATAATGTAATACTATTTCTTATATCATCACTAGAGATTAATATGTTATAAAACTTCACTTATTATTTCACTTATTAAAGATTATCAATCAATTTTAATTAACTTGATCTGGATTTGTCTTTTTATTAATTTTTATAGAAACCTAGATTTATGTTTATATGCTTTTACCCCCCTATTCCAGTAAAAAAATATTGATAATTTTGTCGGGAAAAAAATTGAAAATAGAAAAAAAGAAAATTATAAATAGAAATAATTTGTTACAGACATAAATCTAGAGTCTTTGACTAGCAAATTAAATATGTCTTCTTTATGATAATATATAAAAATGCATATTATAATTAAATAAAAAAACTTATACATTACGTTAATAAGTTTTAACCGCTAAAATTATTGCATGTCCGTTGCAGTGAAACTCTATCTCTCCTATTCTAAAAAATAATAATTTTACCATTTAATTTTCGGATCAACAAAGATTTTCTTTTGGAAAAATTATTTGAATTGATATCTTTCAATAAATAATTATTAACTTTAGCGATATTTTTTTATTTATTATCATTTATAACAGTACTTGTTAAATATGCAATATGCATTAAAAACGAATTATGTATGAAATAAATATGTATTATAATTATTTTTAAAAATATATTATGCTTATTTTGTAATAAATTGACACATTGTATTATAAGTGTATTAAAATGAGTGATAAATGTGTTAATCATCAATAAAACTTGTATTATATGTGAATAATAAATTATTCTTTGTAATATGTATTAAAACTGCATTAAAAGTGATCAAGTGCAAAAAATGTTATTGTTACGAATGATAAATATTTTCTTTCATATATTATATTTACGTAAGTTTTCTTATTTTGTAAAAATTGAGACTCTCTAGCTCTGCTCTAATTGTACTACAAAGTTCTACATTAAAAACCTTATAATATTTTTTTATATTTTAATTATTTTTAATTTTTTTTTTTGATATCATCACTAATAATACGACTCTTATACAAGCCATAATAGGCAAATATCTCCTCCAATTATGAACTTAATATCATATATTAAACAAGAGCTAAGATCAAGGAGAAATCACTATAAATAAAAGTCTGATTAATTAGTTTATTAATTAATTAAGGGAAATTTTTCAAAATGTCAACATTTTAGCATTTAAGAGGGCTCATTAGCAACACTTTCAATATTTAGTAAAAATGTCAAATTTTAGTTTGTTATGTATCTTGTTTTTATTATTTGTTTTTATTTAAAGAATATAATTATTTAATAACAAAAGGGAGAAAATCAAGGAAGAGAATATTTCAAAAAAAATGTTAGAATCCTTAATTTTCTCATCAGTTACATTTTCAAATAAAATTTAAATTTATTCTTTTTTTTTCTCCAGAATTTTACCTTTTTAAAATTATATTCATTCACAATATATTATATTTATATTTATTATAGTTTTTTATTAGTTTGTATTCATTCCAATAGGTATGCCGAATTTATCTATATAGTCATTTAAGAAATATATTTATATTTTCATATATATTTTTTCCTAAATAGTTAAAAAAAAATTCAAAAATCTTGTATGTATTCATTTCAATATGTATTTTATTTGTATTTCTATTTATTCTAATTGTTATTTAGAATTTTGTATAATAATATATAAAATACAAAAAATTAGTATGATGAAAAAGTGAATGAAATATAAAATTGAAAAGAAATAATTGAATATTTGGTGTACACATTCTTAAATAAAATACATAACTAGTTGACATACCTTTAGAATAAATACAAATTAGATAAAAATGTCAAATTCAGAAACAATGCAATATCATTTTTGAATGAATACAACTATTAATTGTAAAAGTACATACTGATTAAAACAGTATCAAAATTCAATATATACTTCCAAATCTATGAATACAAAAAATAATAAAACTATGAAATACAAAAATAAATACTAACTGTGGTACATTGACATAACTATCACAAAAAAAAAAACAGAATACAAAATGAATTAAATATATGAAATACGATTCCAAATCTATGGATACAAAATACAATAAAACAATGAAATACAAAAATACATACTGACTAAAACAACAACAAAATTCAACATACACTTCCAAATCTATGAATACAAAAAACATTAAAACTATGAAATATACACAATCAAACTCATATAATGTGTTACATTGACATAACTAACACAAAAAAAAAAATAGAACACAAAATACAATAAATATATGAAATACAAAAATAAATACTAACTATAACATTATAAAAATTCCATATACACTTCCAAACGCATTGTAACATGAATTTTTTTGAATCTTAAAAATTACTAAACAAATTAAACTAAACATGCAAGACATAGAACATGCAAAAAAAGAAAAAAAACCTCTTCTCCAACAAATTGGTCTTCTTCAACTTCATGGTTATGAATTTATGTGGAATTTTGCACATCGACGGATTCAGACATTTTTTCCCGTCGTATATACTCCTTAGATTTAGAAGTAGAACCTATATTGTTGTTTAATTTTTGAGTGAAAAAAAATAAATGATGGAAAATCGGAAGAACTTTGATTATTTTGTCCAATACCTCTAGTAACTCTCTTGAAAACGTCCATTCAAGAGAGAATTATGTAGTCTCAAACCTTAAAAAATGTTTTAAGAATAACAACAAAATATATTTTTTTTTAAAAAAAACACTAAAATCAGTAAGTAAATAAATAAGAAATCTGAAAAACATAATACCCAAATCAATGTTAATCTTCAAATCAAATCTTGCAACGAAATTAAATGAGAATAATAGAAAATATTAATATATTGAATCGAAAATCTATGAAATTGATTTGGAAGAATGTTAGATAGAGAAATTGAAAAGAAGAATAAGAAAAGAGAGAAAAATCTGGGAATTGATTAGGAAGAAAGTAAGAAAGAGAAATTGATAAATTTAAGAAAAGAAAGAGAAAATTAAAATGACATTAATATATATCCAATCACATAAATATAGGAAAATGTGTAATATATGAGAGAGAAAAAAAGGTGTAAATAATGAGAGAGAAAATATTAATAATTATTTATTTTTAAAATAATGACATTTTTGACATGTTTAATAATATTATTAAAGTATGGATATTATCACTAAATAAGTTGATTTTTTTGACTAGTTAGCTAAATTTTCCATTAATAATTATGGAATCAGATTGCAAGCTGACAACAAACAACAAAACCAGCCCAATGATTTTGTGTCTTTCTTTGTCTATTAACTCAATGATTAATTCTTGTGTCATAAATTGTTTGATTAATTAAATTAACTTTGACCAAATCTAAATTAATTCTAGTTGCTTATTTTAATTTGTTGTTAATCTACTGTGATAATTCAGTGAATTTTAGAAGATGGTATATAGTCACATGGAAGCATGTGTTAATTGTTACCCAGTCTTAATTGTTAATTGTTTTATACATAATAAAAAGAGTAACAACTTAAATTCCTTAGTAGGGTGCTTTGGTTTAAAATTTTACATGTAATGATTTGATATATTGGTTATAGATCTTTATAAATGCTAAATCTATCATAAAAAAAAAGATGGTTGATTGATCTGATTTGATTTGATTCAGTTTAACGATTATTCTTTGATTATATAGTATAACATCTCATCTAATCTATATCTAGATTTGATAATGACTAGTAGCAAATAATAAAAGAGAGAATTTATACGAGCGTGTTTATTCAAGTTATCAAAATCAACTTATTTTGATTTTCTGAGATAGACTTCTTATTAAAGGTGTTTTGAAAAATTATGTGGAAAAACAATAATTCTAGAAATTTTATTGTCAAACATGATTGTCGGAAAAAAATAATATTGTTCAAACTCTTTAAGAATATTAACAAATAAATATTGAAGTAGTATATTTTCTAAAAGAAATTGAACACGAATGCATGCAACATCAACAATAAAGAGTCCAAGCAACAAAAAAAGTAAAATATATAAAATAAATTCTTTTTCTCCTACTAATAAGTTTTTTTTGTATAACCTCTTTTTTTTAAAAAAAAAAAAATCTTTCGTTTTTTATATATATATATTTTTGCTCATTTAGTGACTTGATGACCCATTGGCCATGTATAATGATATGCTAAAAGTTGAAAACATTAACGTTTCCAATATAAAGTATGTACATACTTTGTTTTTATTTTATGTTATTTGCAGTCTGAATCTGATAATAAAAACACAGACCTTTTTTTAAAAAAATATTTTCTTGGCAGGCAACTTGCTTTAAACTACTACCACTCAAGCTAGGCGTTTTAATTTATGTGTTCATATTTTTTTTTTAAAAAAATAAAAATCTATATCAACATAAATATTATTTGGATAAATGATTAAATTTACTTCCTAAATTATGTAAAATGTATTAACTTTCTTTGTTTATGTTATTAATAAGTAGGAGTTTTTATCTTCATTAGTTGAGTTTTTTTTTTTTTTTTTTTTTTTTTTTTTTTTTTTTTTTTTTTTTTTTTATATATATTGATCGAAAAAAAAACCTTACTTTTAAATGAAGAATAAGTTTAAAATAGTTATGTAGCATCTTTTATTCTTTTACACAGTTTAAAGATAAATTTGATTATTTTATTTAACGAGTTCTTATTTTTTCTCTCTCTCTCTATAAAATATAATAGAATATATTATATTATATGCTACTTTTATGGTTGGTTTTACGACAAGTCAATGAGCTACTAAACCTATAAATTATCAAACAGCACTTATTTTCGTCTTTTAGCCTTTTACATTACATGCATGCACTGTTTTGAGTTTCGAATCTAAATTGATTATTAATACTTTTAGATCGTTAATTTTAATATAATTCTAAATATATAAAGTTTAAATATTTGTTCAATTTTGAATGCTATCTCCTTAGATAGTCGAATCTTACGTGATATAAATTTAATTGTAAATTTATTAATTGTTAGTAAATTCCGAATAGTATTACATGATTAATTAATATATTATATGGGTCAATTAATCAAGATCTAGATGCTTAGTGGATTGTCTCAATCATAAGGTTTATTTAATTTGATTATCTTGTTACTCTAAAATTTGTCATTCTTGTTCATCTTATACTTTGCATATATACACTAATTATTGAAAATCGTGTCCCATAATATGATTTTTTTTCTTAATTAGTGATCCACCGATATGAATATGATCAGATGTTTGACATTATTTTATCTTTAATTATTGCAGAACTGTTAAGTTCAAGCTATTCAGTTGAGAACGACACTCTCGGAAATGGATTCAGAAACAGTAAGTTCTTAATCGAATTTCAATATGAATATCGAATATCGAACGAGACAAATAAAAAAATAAATTAGTGATCCATTTAGTTAAAGACTGATTTAAGTATACCTACTAGGAATCAAGCTTTATAGCATACGGCGCACATTTTATTGTATTATATTTTGCTCACAAAAAAACAAATTGTTGTATTGTTAAATTCTTCACCTACATACCCTTGGTTGGAAATTGATCTTGTTCAATTAATACAAAGTAATCACTAGTTAATATTTTAAACTTAGTTTTAAAAATCCAACTACGAAGTCATATAAGAAACAACATTGGACAATTGTGTAGGTATTATTATATTCTTAATCATAGTTTACATGATATATTTTTAATTAATATCATTACTGTTTTTATATATGGTCCCATGTGGGAGACATTGTTCACGAACTTGTCAAAGTGTTTGTTTTAAAAAGGGATTCGTATCTATATTAAAATTTGATTAAATTTGAACTTTGTATTCCGATTAAGGATAAAAGAATTTTAATCATCTCTCCTTTGATCTATTCGTTTGACTTGTTTTAAAAAATAATGACAATAAATACATATAATTTTTCCAACAATTTTAAAAAAGTTCGATAGGAAACAGATTGTTTCAATAATTCGGAAGTAATCGTTCTTAAATATTTACGTCCTAATTAATTTGTTTGTCCTATATACTTATCTTTTTAGCTTGTTCCAAAACAATCTCTCTTTTTCTTTTTGATAATTTTTAAATTTTAACTTTTCACCTAATATGTTTAAGTCAAAAAAATCTTAATCCTTTTTCTTTTTTGATCGACTTTGATTCATCCTTTCAATATCGATTGAGTCTATATCAAAATTTTGAGAAATCAAAATATGAGGCTTGAACCATTTCTCATTTTATCACTCTTTTTCAAATTCAGTAAATATTGATTGATCGTATATTTTATTATGATTCTACGATTCGATATACATGTCTTTCTTCGATAACGTCCTTTTAGGGAAAATCCAAAAGTAAAACAAAGATATTTGGGCCTTGGTATTTGGGCCGCAGCATTTGTGCTTCTTTATGGCCCAAACTTTATTGAGTTGGACCGGATATGATTTTGGGCTTATCCAAAAACAAATATTGAAACGAAAATTATACATTTGATCGCACGTCCAAAAATATACACTCAGTATACCATGCATATATTCGGGTTATCTATTTTATTTATTTTGTTTTTTTTATCATGAAGGATTGTTAAATTCTACTTTATCAAATAATGTCACACAAATTAAAACATTAATATAATTAAGTGTTTGGTCATGCGATATCATATCACGATATGGTATCGTGGGATGAAATCAGCGTTTGGACATGCGATTTTACATTGATTCTATCTCATGATTCCATATCATAAGATGTGATTCCATATTCTCCAAAAATCATGACATAAGAATTCCATATCATGATTTTAGATATTTTAATACAAAAATTGATCCACAAGTTTATATTTTTTTAAAACAACCCCATATTTATATCTACTAAACATTTATTTTATATCTAAATAAAATTTATAATGACATCGTTACTTTTTAAAATTTATTGTTTTCACCAACATATAGTTACTTTAACTCATACAAACCGATTGTTGAGTAATATTAAAGACTAGTACACTACAATTTATGTTTAATTTTTTTCATTCAATTAAAGTTTGATGGATCAGAGTCAGATGAAACAACTATCTAAGTGAAGTACAAATAGCAATGTAATAATATATAATGCCATTTTATAAGTTTTTATTTATTTGGTTAGATTGGATAAATAATTGGGGTTATTTTAATAGTTTCACAGCTTATGAAATTCTTATGTTTATAAGAAGATATATAACATTAAAATTTCATATCGCATGTCTAAACAAAATTTCAATTTCATCTTATAATTCGATATCATAATATCATACATGATATATGGCTCAACGGAACTAAATATCTCTTCTACTTGGTATATGATCACATGATGATTGATATGTATATCCAACATTTTATTAATTTGTGCATGTGATAAGACTTGGGAATGGTCACATCAACATATATAATAATATACATGTTCACTTTAACACTCAACCTATGGCTAGGTAGCAATAATCAATGAATGGAACATTATAGTATATGATTATGAAGTTAGAACTATACTTCAAAAAACATTTCACTAGAAGAAACCAAAATAGAAACCTATTTTCTATGTAGCAAGTACTACTACTATTGATATCACAAATGTATAAGCACAGCCATATCTCTAGCTCATATTAATTCATGAATGAAAAGGCTAAAATATCATCTTGATTTGACTACTAATGTACACCATTAAGTTTGAATGAATTCGATAATTTTAGTTCAAATTTTATACTTTATTAGAAATATAGAAAAAGTTTTTTACATTATGAATTCATGTAAAAAATGTCTCATAAAACACAAATTTTCACTTTATTTCCTTGAAATAAACGTTGTTATATTTTCACTAATTCAATCAAAATTCAATGAAGAGACCTGTTTGAATATTTTTTCTATGAAAAAATTCAATAGGGATGAATAATAAATTTTAATTGTATAATCATTTAAATGTGAAATAAGACGTTGTAATTTGGGATGATAATGTTCACATATAGATAACTTACTCTTTGCGTTTTCTCAATAGCTTTATTTCATAAAATTCATTAAAAGAATAGTTAGAATCTCAATTTTTAAAATTTTATTTGAATTCTAACTTCACTTTCAATATATAAGAATAATTTTCCTTAGAAGACTTCTTTTGTTATAACAGTGATGGATTCCCTTGGCAACAAGTAGGCAAAGTTGACGTATTATAATTATACATAATAATACCTTTCCTTTTAGTTGGTCTCATAATAAATTATACATAACTAAATATTTAGTAAGTAATAATTTTAATTTTGAAGTGATGAAGTATAATCATAGAAATATCTATGACTTATTTAGACGTCAAATTTAGAAATTTATTATATCTTTTATTATATTTAATGTTAAATTAAAATAAGTCAAACAAATTAAATGAAGATCATTTTTTTTTTAAAAAAAAAAGTAAAGATAGAAATTTAGTGCAATGTAGTATCCATTGTACATTGTAAAAGCACGTTTGGATTGATTTAAAAAGTAAATGTAACGACCTGTTTAGTCGTTTTGAGCAGCAGATTTTAATTCTGGAAAAACTGGCCAAGACCACGGGCACTGCGACGGACCGTCACAGGCACGACGGCCCGTCGAGGGTGCATCGTTTCAGCATACTTAGAATTCTGAAATTGGGTACTGAAAATCGACTCTCTGAAAATTGTGACGGACCTGCAGTACGGGCCGTCACAGCCACGACGGACCGTCGTGAGCTCCCGTTGCAAAACACTTCAACTTTTGAGAATTTGGTACAAGGAACGAGTTTCTGACCGTCATGACGGAAGTGCAGGACGGACCGTCACAGGTGTGACGAACCGTCACAATGCACTTAGTGAAAAATGGGATTTTGGGAGGCCACGACGACCTGTGTGACGGACCGTCGCAGTCACGACGGCCCGTCACAGGTTGCGCAATCCCAGGCAGTTTAGGATTTCTCCACACGTTTTAAAGGTCGTTTTGGACTATTCTTTCCTTAATTGTAAAGATTGAGGGTTAACATTAATAAGTCTAATTACTTAGGGGTAAAAAGGGGTAACCTTAAGTTAATTAGGGGGTTTTATTGTCCTCTTTTATTCTTAATTATATGATAATTAGGGTAAAGGAAAGAGGGTTGGAAAAAAAAACAAAACAGAAAGAAACAAAGGGAGAGATAGAATCGATCAGGAGGGAGAGGAACGAAGCATCTTTGAGGATTAACTTGCTTGATTCCAATTCTTCGGTGGAGGTAGGTTATGGTTTTTACGTAAATCGTAGTGAACTCTTGATAGGGAATGATATGTATTGATGATATTGTAAACCTGTCTATATGCTTAATTGTATGCTTGCATGAATATGATTATGTGATTTTGATAAAACAAGCATGATGAACACCATTGAATCCCAAATCTTGAAAGAAACTTTAATCTACTTATTAATGATAATGCCTTGGTATAAAAGAAGGCTTGATGAATTAAAGTGATTGGGATTGATGATGCCTTGGTATAGAGAAGGCTTGATGAACGGATATAATGAGATTAGTGGATCGGAGTGTCACGTTCCGACACATAGTATTAGTGGATCGGAGTGTCACGTTCCGACACATAGTATTAGTGGGACGGGTGTCACGAACCGACACGTAGATGTAGGGGATCGGAGTGTCACGTTCCGACACATATAGGGGATCGGAGTGTCACGTTCCGACACATATAGGGGATCGGAGTATCACGTTCCGACACATATAGGGGATCGAAGTGTCACGTACCGACACATAGTAGTAGGGGATCGGAGTGTCACGTACCGACACAAGAGGAAGAAAGATAATGAATCTTGAAAGATGATAATATACTCAACATAATGAACTTAATTTCCAAATGAGTATGGTATTGAGGCATTGAGCCCTCATGGATGAACTTGATGGTAATTGTTGACGATCATAATACTTGTTGTTGCTACATGTTGAGCTTATAGTTGATTTATAATATTACTTGATATATATGATTTTCTATTTTGAGTTAGCCGATGATATCTACTCAGTACGTGTGGTTGTACTGACCCCCTACTTTTATGTTTTCCTCTTTGTTATTTGTGTAATGCAGCAAACGTTCCGTCAACTTCAACTCAGCAGTAGATCTAGCCAGTCTTCGTCACACCGGATCTTCAGGGTGAGCTAAATGCTTCTAGCTTGGACTGGGTCTTCTTCTTCAAGTCTTGATGCCTTGAACTTCCGGCATGGACTAGCTTTTTATTGTTTTAGCTTCTTAGACAGTTTTAGTTTAGCAATTTGAGATAGATGTTCTTGTGATGATGACTTCCAGATTTTGGGAATATTAATAATAGTTTTGAGTTGTTTTGTTAATGAGTTTAAGTCTTCCGCATTTCTTTTGTTGATATTGTATTAAAATGTTAAGGTTTATATGGGTTGGTTCGCTCACATAGGAGGGTGAATGTGGGTGCCAGTCGCGTCCCCGATTTGGGTCGTGACAAACTTGGTATCAGAGCATTAGGTTCGTTGGTCTCATCACACAAGAACGAGTCTAGTAGAGTCTTAAGGAACGGTAGGGGGACGCCTTTACTTTTCTTTGAGAGGCTATAAGACTTTAGGAAAATTCCATTCTTTCATTCTTTCTTTCGTGCTACTACTTGAGTCCAATTGGTATCTAGGTGATACAAATTGGTATCTGACCATCTTCACTCTATTTCGCAGATGGTTAGAACTAGAGCAACGACCGCACCAGCAGCAACAACGGAAAGACAAGAAACGACTGAGCCAGCCACTGGGGCTGTGGCTCGAGGGAGAACAACGGCACGAGGCCGTGGAAGAGGTCGTGGGAGGACGTCCTCTAGAGGGAGAGGACGAGCCCCTAGCC
>CM064966.1:4261438-4305203 GCA_032847665.1 Solanum chilense
AAAAAAAACCTTACTTTTAAATGAAGAATAAGTTTAAAATAGTTATGTAGCATCTTTTATTCTTTCACATAGTTTAAAGATAAATTTGATTATTTTATTTAACGAGTTCTTATTTTTCCTTTTTTTCTTTTTTTTTCTATATATATATATATAAAATATAATAGAATATATTATATTATATGCTACTTTTATGGTTGGTTTTACGACAAGTCAATGAGCTACTAAACCTATAAATTATCAAACAGCACTTATTTTCGTCTTTTAGCCTTTTACATTACATGCATGCACTGTTTTGAGTTTCGAATCTTAATTGATTATTAATACTTTGAGATCGTTATATTTAATATAATTCTAAATATATAAAGTTTAAATATTTATTCAATTTTGAATGCTATCTCCTTAGATAGACGAATCTTACGAATCTTACGTGATATAAATTTAATTATAAATTAATTGATTGTTAGTAAATTCCGAATAGTATTACATAATTAATTAATATATTATATAGGTCAATTAGTCAAGATCTAGATGCTTAGTGGATTGTCTCAATCATAAGGTTTATTTAATTTGATTATCTTGTTACTCCAAAATTTGTCATTCTTGGTCATCTTATACTTTGCATATATACACTAATTATTGAAAATCTAGTGTCCCATAATATGATGTTTTTCTTAATTTGTGATCCACCGATATGAATATGATCAGATGTTTGACATTACTTTATCCTTAATTATTGTAGAATTGTTAAGTTCAAGCTATTCAGTTGAGAATGACACTCTTGGAAATGAATTCAGAAACATGTAAATTCTTAGTCGAATTTCAATATGAATATCGAATATCGAACGAGACAAATAAAAAAAATAAATTAGTGATCCATTTTGTTAAAGACTGATTTAAGTATACCTACTAGGAATCAAGCTTTATAGCATACGGCGCACATTATATTGTATTATATTTTGCTCACAAAAAAACAAATTGTTGTATTGTTAAATTCTTCACCTACATACCCTTGATTGGAAATTGATCTTGTTCATCAATTAATACAAAGTAATCACTAGTTAATATTTTAAATTTAATTTAAAAAAATCCACTAAGAAATCATATAAGAAACAACATTGGACAATTGTGTAGGTATTATTATATTCTTGACCATAGTTTACATGATATTTTTTTTTTAATTAATATCATTACTGTTTTTATATATGGTCCCATGTGGGAGACATTGTTCACGAACTTGTCAAAGTGTGTGTTTTAAAAAGAGATTCGAATTTATATTAAAATTCGATTTAATTTGAAATTTGTGTTCATATTGAGGATAAAAGAATTTTAATTATCTCTCCTTGATCTATTTGTTTGACTTGTTTTAAAAAATAATGACAATAAATACATATAATTTTCCAACAATTTTAAAAAAGTTCGATGGGAAACAAATTATTTCAATAATTCGGAAGTAATCGTTCTTAAATATTTACGTCCAAATTAATTTGTTTGTCTATATATATACCTTTCTTTTTAGTTTGTTTCAAAACAATCTCTCTTTTTCTTTTTGATAATTTTTAAATTTCCAACTTTTCACGTGATATGTTTAAGTGAAAGAAATCTTAATCCTTTTTCCTTTTTGATCGGCTTTGGATTCATCCTTTCAATATCGATTGAGTCTATGTTAAAATATTGAGAAATCAAAATATGAGGCTTGAACCATTTCTCATTTTATTACTCTTTTCCAAATCCAGTAAATATTGATTGATCGTATATTTCATTATGATTCTATGATTCAATATACATGTCTTTCTTCGATAACGTCCTTTTAGGGAAAATCCAAAAATAAAACAAAGACATTTGGGCCTTGGTGTTTGGGCCGCAACATTTGTCCTTCTTTAAGGCCCAAACTTTATTGAGTTGGACCGGATATGATTTTGGGCTTATGCAAAACAAATATTGAAACGAAAATTACACATTTGATCGCAAGTCCAAAAATATACACTCAGTATACCATACATATATTCGGGTTATCTATTTTATTTATTTTGTTTATTTTTATCATGAAGGATTGTTAAATTCTACTTTATCAAATAATGTCACACAAATTGAAACATTAATATATGTAGGTGTTTGGTCGTGCGATATCATATCACAATAAAGTATCGTGCGATGAAATTAGCGTTTGGACATGCGATTTTACGTTGATTCTATCTTATGATTCCATATCATGAGATGTGATTCCATATTCTCCAAAAATCATGATATGGAAATTCCATATCATGATTTGAGATATTTTAGTATAAAAATTGATCCACAAGTTTATATTTGTTAAAACAACCCCATATTTATATCTTCTAACCATTTATTTTATGTCTAATTAAATTTATAATGACATCGTTACTTTTTAAAATTTATTATTTTCACCAACATATAGTTACTTTAACTCACACCAACCGATTGTTGAGTAATATTAAAGACCAGTACACTACAATTTATGTTTAACTTTTTTCATTGAATTAAAGTTTGATGGATTAAAGTTAGATGAAACAACTATTTAAGTGAAGTACAAATAGCAATGTAATAATATATAATGCCATTTTATAAGTTTTTATTTATTTGGTTAGATTGGATAAACAATTGGGGTTATTTTAATAGTTTTACAGCTTATGAAATTCTTATGTTTATGAGAAAATATATAACATCAAAATTTCATATCGCATGTCCAAACAAAATTTCAATTTCATCTCATAATTTCATATCATAATATCATATCATATACCATATCGCATGGCTAAACGGAACTAAATATCTCTTTTACTTTGGTATATGATCACATGATGATTGATATGTATATCCAACATTTTATTAATTTGTGCATGTGATAAGACTTGTGAATGGTCACATCAACATATATAATAATATATATGTTCACTTTAACACTCAACCTATGGCTAGGTAGCAATAATCAATGAATGGAACATTATAGTATATGATTATGAAGTTAGAACTATACTTCAAAAAACATTTCACTAGAAGAAACCAAAATAGAAACCTATTTTCTATGTAGCAAGTACTACTACTATTGATATCACAAATGTATAAGCACAGCCATATCTCTAGCTCATATTCTTTCATGAATGAAAAGGCTAAAATATCATCTTGATTTGACTTAAAAGGTAAGTTGATTTGACTACTAATGTACACCATTAAGTTTGAATGAATTCGATAATTTTAGTTCAAATCTAATACTTTATTAGAAATATAGAAAAAAGTTTTTTACATTATGAATTCATGAAAAAAAATGTGTCATAAAACACAAATTTTCACTTTATTTCCTTGAATTAAATGTTGTTATATTTTCACTTATTCAATCAAAATTCAATGAAGAGACCTCTTAGAATATTTTTTTCTATGAAAAAATTCAATAGGGATGAATAATAAATTTTAGAATCTTTGCGTTCACTCAATAGCTTTATTTCATAAAATTCATTTAAAAGAATAGTTAGAATCTCAATTTTAAAATTTTATTTAAATTCTAACTTCACTTTTAATATATAAGAATAATTTTCCTTAGAAGACTTCTTTTGTTATAACTGTGATGGATTCTATTGGCAACAAGTAGGCAAAGTTGACGTATTATAATACTATTGTATCAAATTATACATAATGATACTTTTCCTTTTAGTTTGTCCCATAATAAATTATACATAATTAAATATTTAGTAAGTAATAATTTTAATTTTTAAGTGATGAAGTATAATTATAGAAATATCTATGAATTATTTAGACTTCAAATTTAGAAATTTATTATATCTTTTATTATATTTAATGTTAAATTAAAATAAGTCAAATAAATTAAATGAAGATCATTTTCTTTTTTAAAAAAAGCAAAGATAGAAATTTAGTGCAATGTAGTATCCATTGTACATTGTAAAAGCACGTTTGGATTGATTTAAAAAGTAAATAAGATCTACTTTTAATTTTTAATTTTCTAAAGTTATTCTAAATTATTTTTAATTTGATAAATAACTTTTAAAATTAAAAAAAAAATTAAAGTAAAATTTAATCAATTTTTAAACTATTTTCAAACGGGCTCTAATATGTCTCTACTTTGTGTGTATAATGTGTTTTTGTTGTCAGCGTAATTTGAGGGCTATATGTTTTCTGATCAAATATTTATTTCAGGGTTCACATCACCAAAGTTTAGGGCCTATAGGTGTTATTCATGTAACAACAAAAAATTGCATCTATATTGAGGTTGGCTAAAACATTCATGTTTACGTTTTTATTTTTAAGCATGTTATGTATTATTTCTATCGTTATAAGGTCAGAATGATTGTTTTCGATAAATATGAAAGTTAATGAGAAATTTTAAAGCAAAAAAATATGATGGTACCGCATTGACTTGATTGGGAGACTCTGTAATGTATTATGGAGAGCTACGCTTTTGCGATTTATAAATAAAGGAAATTTTAATTTATTTTGGTAATATCGATTTGCGATTTAAAAATAAAAATAGTTCTAGTTCATTTTAATAATGTGATGACATATCTAATGCATATTAATGAAGGACAAATCTAGTCAATATTTTTATCTAATCCAATTCTTGACGAAAATAAACTATTTCATATAGTCTAAGAACAAAATTGGTGTACATGACTATTTTTATCATGTGATTATGGGGTGAAGGTAATTCATATACTTCCTCTGGCTCATTTTATGTGGGGTTTTTCCCTTTTTTTTCATAATAATCAAACAATTTAACTTTTGACAAGATATTTGCTTATGGAATCTTCAAATTTTTTAAAAATAAAATTTATATATTTGTAAACTACGTAAAAAGTACTTTAAGTCAAAATAATTGATAATTTAAAATGATCTATGAAAAACTTGCGTTCAAGACTTGTTTGAAATTTCGAAATGCGAAAAGTGTCACATAAAATAAGACGGAGGGAGTACTTCCTTTGTCTAGTTTTACTTATTCAGTATAGAATTAATACAATTCTGAAGAAACTACAAATAAAATGATAATATTACCATATAATTCTTTGAATACAACAAATCAGTATTTGAAAAATAACTTTTAAAAGTGAATTAAGAATTACGTGATACATTTTTTACTTGATTTTGCAATCAGTATAAGTAAAAGTAAACAATGCCTTTAATATAATGAACAAATAATAATGCAGATGGAGTAATAATTGTTTGAAAAATTACATAATTAGGCATAATTCACTACTATACATACTATTATTATCTATACTTTCAAAATATTATGTCTCTTACCTCTAATCAAGAGTTTTCTATCATATATAGAAGAAATACACTTAGATACATATAATTTTGATACCATATATACATAAATAAAAAAAGAGTCGAGCGAGATAGAAGAGGGAGGTGAGCAAGTTTCATATGTGTCGAAAATACATATGAGTCACATTAGATACACCAAATACAAGTATCTGCATGTATATGGTGTGATTCACATGCATATCAGATACCATATACATGAGAGAGCAGCGAGCAAAATGGAAGAGAGGCGAGAGAGGCGAGAGAGGCCAGTGACATTTGTTATATTTCTCATGAATCCACTAAGATACAGTATATTTAAAACAAATTACACTTAATTTTAATGTATATATATATATATATATACAAAATACATGTAAGTAGATACATTTCGAGTTACCAAAATATAATAAAATAAATAATATTCCAAAGTAAAATGTATCTAACTGATTAACTCCTAAAAAAAATAGGAGTTTAAGTTATCTTGATTAATTTGAATTGACTGACCCATTAATATTCCCTGTGGACAATTATATAATCCTTCACAAGAAAAAGAATCTTAAAATAAGAACTAGCTAGGTTCTAAATTTAGAAAATTAGGTCAAATGTCAAAACTAACAAGAAAAGAATAATCAAAGGATGCTAAGGAAGATACATGAGTGTCTCCAAATAGCTTAATGGTCTAATCCTTGCACCTCTAGATTAAGGGAAAAAAAAGTGAACTATGTAATAAAATTTGCATGTAAAATAAAATAATTTTTTTTCAATATAGTGAAACAAATTAAATGAAAATGTAAAGTGTAAATATTATTCTAATTTATATATTTTCTTTGTTACAAAAATTTCAACCAAAAATTTATCAAATCCGATACTAAAAATTATAAAAGTCGTGAACTCATTAGACTAAAACTCGAACTATGTTTGTATTTGCATGGAGGTATGTTGCCCCTAGTGGCGGTGGATCGAGATTACAATGTACAGGTTTACGAGAATTCAATTATTTTTACCTAAGTCTTTATATATTGAAAAATCCACTAAATATTTGATTGAATAAATCTATTATTATTACTCATTAACTTTAATCGAAATCTGTAAATTTTAAATTTTGAATACGCCGCTGATTACGTAGATTCTCCCCACACCACCCCACCCCACTATGCCGTATATACTAGCCTGAAAAGTTGTCTACTGGTACACTACTTTTAAAAATAAAAAATAAAAAATAATGAGTCCAAATATAATATAAGCGTTCATTGGTGACTTTTAGAGTACTCACCAATAAGACTAATGTGAAAGAAATAATTGAAATTTCTTCATTAATGTTAATTAAAAATTTAGAAATAATTGAAATTTCTTCATTAATTTTAATTAAAAATTTCAAGTTTTAAAGCTTTGAAAATAAATTCTTTCGTTGTTGGAATTATCGTCATACTAAAAAAATGAGATTAATAATATATGAATTTAAATTTAATTAGATCACATATAAATTATATCGAACATCAAAAAATAATAATAAAACAAAGGTTATAGTGACGGACTGATAAATTTGACTACTGTATTGGCTCTTCTATCCGTATGTGACGTGCATATAAACAAGTTGTTTTGTGTTTTATCTAAAGAATGATATATTGTTGTTTTATCCTATAATTCTTATCAAATATGTAACACAATCAAACCAAGTGTCATCTTATTATATATACTCTATATTTTTGAAATATATATAGTTCGAATCGAAAATAATAAAATAATTTTAATTGAACAAATAAAATATACATGTCATAAAATTTGTCTTTAATTATAAGCAAACCCTAAGACGACTTGATTTACAAACTCAATAACAATCGACTAGACAAGAATTTATTATTTGATAGGGTATATAAGGAAAATTTATTTCAATTTTGTGATGATTACTATGAACGCCTAATTACAATTTTTTTAAAATGAAAGTACATAATAACTTATATCGTATGACTTTTCCGATCTCAAAATATATGAATTAATCTCTAGTTCATTCCTCATCGTGGTCTTTTTCATATTTAAAAGTTTTAAAAGGAGGATTATATTCCACATCTTGAATTTTGCATGCATTTATCTATACTAGTGAAATATATATGAAGTGTGCTTTCAAAAAAAAGTATAGTACACTCTAAAAAGAATCAATTAAATATTTACATATAAAATTTCTTCGAAAGATTTCAAATTTGTGATACTCAGACTCTTCAAAATTATTATTAGGAATTAATGTGTTAACTTCTTTAATAATGATGCATTTTCTGAGAATTCGAGATATATTTTTCAAGAGTTCAAGAAAAATTAGGACATGTTGTGAAAAAATCAAACTTCCATTAAAGAGTAGAAGCAAATGAGAAAAATTACCATAAAATCGAAAATGATGTTTTAATTCTAAACATACCTAATTAGCAACATAAATTTAATTACGAGCATATACTTCTTGTGTGTATGTATTTCTGGTACGGTTGAAAAAGTTGTATGTACAATTACTGGAAGGACAATTCAACAACTATATCACAATGTAAATAACTTTTATATCATAATTATTAATTTAATTTGTTGTAACAAGTAAATCCACGTTATTATTTTCCAATTTACTTATCTCATATTATACCTATCTTAGACAGCCTAAAATAACATAAACAAAATTTAGATATTCTTCAAGAGTAAATACATATCAGTCCCATCAAAGAAAAAATAAAAGTGATGATTTACAATGAAACCCTTAAACATGACTAAAGTACTATAACAAAAAATTAAAGAAGAAGGTAATAAATAATGTGATTTTATCTTTGTGTATATTACAAATTATATAACAAAAAAGAAAACTTACCCCTTTCAAATTACCATAGAAGTATGAACAATTAATTAGGAGAAAATAATAATTAGCCATTCATTGCCGCTGCAGCATCATCAAGATTCTCACATCAAATAATAATCAATAGAGCCAATATATAGGAGAAAATTAATTAATTAATTAAATTAATTAATTACTTTCACCCCAAACATGGAACTCTATATTCTATATAAATCTATGTGAATCTTGAAGATGCTGCATCTGCAAAAATTGACTGAAAAAAACCCTAAGGCTTTGGAAAATAAATTGAAGATTTATTGGAAGAAAAAAAAGAGAGGAGAAAGGGAGAGATGGATGATCAAATGAGTCTAAAGAGGGTTCTATAAATAGTACTTAGGAGTGGGATAATAACACACGAAAAAAAAAAGAATTTAATTATATACATGGTAAAAACAATTTTTATATTGTCACATCATATTTTTATTTGTCATAGCAAATTATATATCTTATTTTTAAGATTTTAAATTGAAAGTTTAAAATATGTCAATTTATCTTTAGATATTCTTTGAATGATTTGACGACTGATGTAACGTTATATTTTGAAATTAAGTTTAAGCTATTTACAATGATAGTGTTTATTCTATCATATTGTTTAGGGGCTTAATTATATATATAGATTATAGAGTAATGTAATAATAATTACACCATCAATCACCTTTATATATTGTAATATATAATTTGTCTTATTTTCAATATTAGTAACTTCATATTTTAAGACGATTTACTTGTGTGTAATATATTTTTTTACATAATATATACTTATAACTTAATTATTGATGATTAAAATATGTCTGTACGTAGAATTAACATTTTTATTAAAGGTGATTAAAAAATATGAAGACGTAAATGCGCGGAAAACCCCCCAAATAGATTCAATATCTTCTATTTACCTTTAAAAAAAAAAGGAGAATTTTACATATGAACTGATTTTTCGTTAAAAAATTGATCAAATGAACCTTGTATGTGAATGTAAAACTAAGTATATTTGTTAAGAGTTACAGTAAAGTAAGAAATTCTTAATTCATTCTTAGTCAAAGATTTCAAATTCGAGTCACTTAGATATAAAGTCGTGTTTGTATAAAGTCGTGTTTGTTAGTATTTTACCTTACGGATGTTGTGCGTTATAAGTGTATAGAACTCAAAATTTTAATTTTAAAAATAAAATAGGTGTAGTAACAGTTAGACATCACAATCCATAGGTTACCAAAAAACTTATATTTTTTTACTGAGTCATCTCAATTTCCACATTCTGCACATAAAATTATTGCTACTTATTATGGAAAAATAATAATTTACCAAGTAAAAGGTGACGTTTAGGTTTAGAATATTTGTTGCGTCCTGTACAAGATGTTTTCAAAATTGACATCCTTATTTATGGGAAAATTGACGTCTCAACTTTTCTCAATAGTTTTTAAGGTTTGTTTGTGTTGATTCTTCGTTTAAATTTTAAAACGTGTTACTAGGATTTAAGACTTGTTTACTTATATATTCAACGTTATCTTTTTAATGTTTCGTTGATATGAGATTCACCTAGAGTATTACGTGTACATTCTTCCTTAGTGATCCAACATCTTCACTGAGGATGCAAGCGAAGTGGCTATGATACAATATGTAACGTCGACCCTGGTCTAACTATTAGGATATTATACTCTTTTTTGGACCTAGACAAACAATATCTGACTCTTGAATTTTAATCTAAAGACGCCTCAATAATTGTTTCTTAAATCATTTTTATAAGATTTCTAACTTTCTTTTCCTATTTCAAAATGAGATACGATTCAGTGTCCTCGTATTTTTCCCACCAACATAATCGACAAATACTTTATTAATGATATTATCCTTTTTGGGCCTATCACTCTATTGCTTATAAGTAGCCATTATAATAAGCTTACAAAGCTTAGGGAACCCCCCTTTTAGGGTATGTTCTTTTAATATGTTCGGATGGTTAAAATTTAGAAATATTTTCTCTAGAAAAAATAATAATTTTTTTAAAAATATAAAGAAAAATGATTTTCCTAGTAAAAATAGAGAAAACGTATTTCACAAGTATCATTTCAAATTGATTATGTGTTTTCTCCGCACCTCATCCCACCTAGTATACCCCATCCCCGTTACCTCATAAGTCATGGTCCCGATACCACCTTCACCTCTACCTCCTATAATATTCGTCTAGATCATATAAAATTGATTCATTTTACTTACATATCGTAACGAAAAAGTGGTTTATTTTTCTAAAAATATATTCTAACACATCCTAATTAATTTCTATTATAAGCACTTTTAACCTCCCACAAATTTTTAGGCTTTTTGTAGTGTTTTACTCTTTGTAAAGTAAACGTCAAGTATAAGAACTTTTTGAAATTGACATCCATATTTATGGGAATAAACGTGTGAAACTTTATCATCTTTTCTAAGACTTGCTTGTGTCAAGACTCAAGAGAATAAGTATTTAGAGGAAAAAGAAATATATAATTCTTTTTTATCAATTAATGCTATTATATACTTTTTTAATATGATTATGTAATAAATGACTTCATTATATAAATTTTAATTACATCGTGGAATTATATATATATATATATATATATATATATATATATATATATATATATATATATATATATATATATATATATATATATATATATATATATATATATATATATATATATATATAAGAGATTCAACAGTATTTTGTTGTTCATAAATTTTATTTCAAGTTTTATTTATTTATTTTGGTGAAACTCCAAAATAACATGTAATTACTGGGATAGTTTTTGTCACAATTACTATCTTTCGAGTTAGAACTTTGAGGTGAGCACTTTATGCGCACTGAATATACATCTAATATGTAATAATTTGTAAACCACACGAGAAATGTAACTCACTAGACAAGCCACATGAGACAGATTCGACTCAGAAACCCAATGTGATCAAGAATCACCGTATAATTTTCGGTTCTTAATGAGGTACATATATTATCATTTTGGACGAACATAAAATTAACATAATGATATTATTAATCAACATCTAACCTCCATTATGTGGGGACAAAACTTAAAAACCTCCAAAGTAGTTAGTTAAATACCAACAAAATTAATATCGACCATTATATTTTAGGGAAAATGGTACAACGGGTGAATTATTATAGAAAAAAAAATATTGTTTTTTTGGAAATTTTGAAAATAACCTTTTTACTTCAGAAAATAAAAATAAGGTTTATTTGTATTCTAATCTCTTCGAATAGCAATTTTAAAATTACACCTAATATGATATTGTTATGGGCCACAAAGTCGTGAATCATTAATTTTGAGTGCATGTATGTATGTGAAGTATACCCTAAATAAAGTGTTTATAATAAAAAAACTTAGGCAATTTATTTCCGAATTATATATATAGAGAGAGAGAAAGAGTCAAATTGTCCAACTACATGATCTCAACATATTATGTTTGATCATCTCACTACCATATGTCATTTCACATAAGATAAAAATATTTTAAGTTAAATGCAAATACCTTTATTTTATTTTTGGTTTTATTTTCTCCAAAAATAAAATAAAATAGAGTATACTCCAATAATGTACAAGTATACAACAACATACATCAACATGGATTATCACAGGATATTTCAGAGTTTCTAGCTTTTTAATTACAAATTTTGAAATTAAGCTAGCGGAAAAAATCCTATTAGAAGTGTTGCTTTCAAAATCAAAATCTACAATTTACAAATTTAAATTAAATTTATTTTAATACAAATATTGAACATTAACAGAAAAGTTAATTAAAAAAAAAAGCACATGCAAAACTATTGTACCAAATGACAAAACCCAAACATAGGTGGTTGGATTTTCGAAAATGTCAAAGGTTTGAAGTTGATGAAAGATTAAATCAACAAAGTCTAAAAGGAAATGATGTTGTCTGGATATATGCATTAAACATTGAGGCAATATAATGCACCATAATTTCATCGTACTACTTTTTTTTTTTTTTTTTACTTTAAAGTTTTTTACTATTGCTCTAGTAGAGTTAGGTCCATGTTTCAACATCTCTCCTTTTTTCCGATTTTCATTTGATGCTCGTTACTTATTTAAGGATCTGATAAATATATATTTATGCAGGAAAATTTTTTCGTTAAAAAGTAAAACACGCTTTTATAAAGAAAACTTATAAATTAAATTTAGGGTCGATATATGATTGCGCATCGGTTCGATTCTATTTTAAAGGAATTTTTAACCAAACTAAGTCATTATATAAAACAATTTATCAAAGTAATATATTTTTCTAAAATTTTACAAAACTAGTATAAACGTATTTCACGGTAACGTTTTAGGGTATATTTTATTTTTTAAAAACTAACAGCATTAGGTAGATATACGTTACTGTAAGTAACATTTTACTTTTAAAACGTTATTTTCAGTAACGTTTTACTCCTAAAACGTTACTGTGAGTAATGTTTTAGGAGTAAAACGTTACTGTGAGTAACGTATATCAATCTGACGCCATCAACTTTTAAAAAATAAAATATATCCTAAAACGTTACTGTGGAATACGTTTATACTAGTTTTGTAAAATTTTAGAAAAACATATTATTTTGGTGAATGACTTTATATAATGGCTTAGTTTAGTTAAAACCTCATTTTAAAGTATATAGGTTTGACTTATTGATTATCAGTTTGCAGAGATGTCATACCTTAATAGAAACATTAAGATATTGACTTATTGATTATTGGTTCATCGGTTATCGGTATAACCCTTAAGATTTGACATAAAATAAATTAATGAAAATCACTTAGAAATAAGGTGACAAATAGAAAAAATCATGTACATGAGTTCACAAGTTGTATCTTGCTCAAAAATAAACACTTTTACATTGTAGAATAACCAAGATTTTTTTGAGATAGCCGGAAATAAAAGTAGGAACCTAAACTCTAAGTCAAGGACTTTATATACAAAAATAGTATAAATATAATTATTTATTTTACTATCGGATTATCGGTCAACCCGTTAAGGAAAAAACCTCAAATCGTTAAGAAGCGATAATCTGATAAAAAAAAATCAAAACCTTATTTGAATCGCTAAACCAATAACTCATAATAAATATATCAATAACCTTTTTTCGCTTCAAATTTTTTATTTTAATTCGATATTAAACCTCCCCATGTCGACATGTCTATATATTTCATAGATGAATCTATGGATTTTTTTGGTTATAAAGCTTATACATTTTAACTTATTTTTTTGTTTTTGTATTAGCGACAGTTGGAAAAAATTGACATGAATATATATTCGTTTTATATACTTTCTATTTTCTTTTTTAGTTTGTCCAAAAAAAACAACACTATATTTATGTATTAGCAATAATTTAATTTGAATTCTTTTTATTTTATTTATAATAAAATAATTTATGGTCAAATGGAAATATCATCGATATACGATTTGTTTTAAATCAGATGTTATAGAACTCCTTCGCTATCTTTTAAATTTGTGGCAAGTCAAATACCATCACATGAAAAATGACTGGAATGGATATTTTATCTTCATCTTTGACGAATAAATTTGAACTCTTATTTGATGTTAATCATTATCTTTTTTAATCCTTCTCATAATCAAATTGAGACTCGCGAGATTAAAGTTAAGAATCGCGAATATGAAATTTCAAACATACCGGGTTTCAAGTTAGGTTTTACCAAGCCCACTTTTAGGCCCAAATTATAATGGCCCAAACCAAAGTGTTTGAACCCCTAAAATTCATTTTTTCAGAGCCCAAGTTTATTAGACCATTCACTCTTCAAAGTTGCTTACCCTTAATGAAGCCTAAATCTTTGTGATTTTTCCCTTTTTCTTTAATAATAAGTTACATATTTTGATCGGTCGATAAAAAAATAATAATAACATTCACTTGCTAAATATATAAAATATATACACAATTATGCATAAGAAAATATGTTAATATACAAAAATATATATATATATATATATTAGCTCTTATTTTTGTGGATGGCTATTTTTTTCTTATTAGGCACAAAGTACATTTGAAACACTTAAACCATATACAAAAGCAAATCATTCTCTTGACAATGAAGCATTTCTGAAGATTGATTTGTATATCTAGCTAAATCTTCTTGAGAGCACCGACTTTAGAAATGAGCTTTACAATATTCAATTTGGATTTAGTTAGGCTTCAATATAGATATCAAACATTGTGTAGAAGTATATTAAAAAAACCTATCTGTATATTTATTTTCTCCTTTTTTGTTAAGGAATGATTAATCTCATTTGTTTCAAAATACAAAGTTACTAATTAAAATAAAATAATAAATTATATGAATAAGAAGCAAAGAATTCCTTTACTTCACTTCATAGCAAAAGTTTAAGGCCGATCCAATTTTATTTTATTATAATGATGGTGTCGAGTCAATTTGTGCATACTTTCACTAATTTAATGGGTTATTTGTTATCTTTCACTAGCACATGTGTCAGGTGATCGTCAACACTTAGATAGAGAGGATAATTTTTTATTCCTGCTGGAATTTAAACTTCGCACCTTAATATTCTCAATTCACTTCGTCGACAACTAAGAGAATTTTTTGTTTCTGTTGGAATTTAAATTTCGCACCTTAATATTCTCAATTCACTTCATTGAAAACTAAGCCACAATCCTTTGATATAAATATTAGTGGCGAATCCAAAATTTTACGTTTCTTTAGATGTTCTAGACTACAACCATTTAAAAATGGTATAAATATTGCTTAATTTTAAAATGCTTTTTTTACTATTAATAAACCACACAACTAGTGCTCTATATACTACCTGAATTTTCAAGTGAAACAGTGAGAAGACAACCACCATTTCACATTTCAAAATATTAATTTTAAATTTAACCTATTAGGTAACAGAGTAACCAATCCATTAACAAACTAAAAAAGTTCTATAATTTATAATATTTTGTAAACTAAAGCATAAAATCCTAAGTATGCTCTATCATATTCCCACTTTGCTTAACTAGACATTATTTATGTAGTTTAAATATGTTCAAAAGTTTTGGCATTATTTATTATGTCAATAAAGATTCCACTCATTTGTCTCTTTAATTTATTTGAATAAAATAATTACTAAGCTTGAAAATGGTGCATCTAAGTTCTAATGATATACTCTCTTTGTTTCTAATTTTCGAATTATGGATGCAGTTAAACTCGACATTTGTAGTTATTAAACTTTTGAAACTTATTTTAAAATATGTTGATTTCATTTGTATGACTATAAAAGCTTTGTATTAAGAGATAATAGGAAGTTATAAGCTAGATAGATATATAATTAGTAATAAGAATATGTTTAATTTTGTAACTCTCCCACAATTTAGTCATGTTGGAATAACCCTATCAGTTTTTTTAAAAAATTATATAAGACTTGGAAAATAGTGTGAGAAAAATGCAAAACTCAACAGAAATTATGTCTTATCTTATGGAAAAAAAGACATGATTTGTGACCTAATCTTCATAATTAACTGCTCACCTAATATTCTTAACTTCTTCAATCAACTAATTATCACCCATTAATTAAACTCTTATAATATAATAAGAGTTCATGGCCAAATTCCTTTTTCATCAACCAATAATTAACATTTGTTGACATAATAACCCAACGATACATGTTGTGATGGGAATTTGGATAGTTGAAATCCATACATCCTCAATTAAAAGTATCGGTTTCGAATTCTAGGAATGAAAAAATCTTGTCGGGGATACCGTCTTACAAGTGGCATTGCAAAGTGTAAATTCAAATTTTATCAGATTTTAATACAAATATTAACTATCGGGTGAAGAAAAAATAACATCCACCTTACCATCCACAAGCAACCAAGAGGAAAAAAAAAAAGATTTAAAAGTTCACATGATTGAACTAAAAGTCAAAATTTAGGACGATGGCATTATGTTTAAGCATATATTTGTTAAAATTTAGGATTATGGCATTATATTCTTGATCCATTTACCAACTCTTAAAGGAGAGCTCGATGCACTAAATTTCTGCTAGGTTCTAAGATTAGGGAATCAAAATCGCATTGAGTTTATTGTAGTAAAAGCAAGCAACGTGCGAGGTTGGAGAACCACCGAACCATATTGGATCTACACGGGGAAAGACCGAACCACATTGGATCTATTATACGTAGCACATTTTTACAAGGTTGGATCTGAGTTATAGTAATCGAGAGATTCTTGAGGGCCTCTATGGGCCCGAGTTAGCACCTTACATGTCGTGCGTTCAACTTACACATCACGAGTTGTGCTCTTACGACTAGATCAAAAACGGACGTGAAAATCAACTCGTACCGTTACGCCTAGGCATCTCTCCCATCACTATTGTTGAATATGAATTATAATATTAAAACCTTAGAATCGTTCTCGTTTGTATAAAAAAAAAAAGTTGCAACGACTTAGCAACATATAGTAAATTAATCTACTTGGTTAACAAGTTTGTTAAAGGCATGATTTTAATAAGACAAGTCAACTAATAAAGAGATATAAGCAAAGTGCATTTTCTCCTAGGAATAATAAACTCATCATAAAGTTGACAAATTCAACATCAATTCCAAATACTATAATGTATGAAGTTAATCCAAATCATACTTCTAGAAAGTAGATGTACCTTTGCTATAAGAAAACGCAGATAAGTATGTGTCATCCAAGACCAACAATCTAAGCACGAATAACAAATATATAGACAAAGAAATTGGAAATAAATCACAAATAAAATGAAATATCAATCGTTAAGTTATCTTTTAAGTACACAACATGTCTTTTGAGACTTGATCACGACACTGAAGCGCATGTGAAATTGCACAATATAAGCATTGACACTTATCCTATATTAGTAGTGATACCAGTGGAAATTCTTCAGTGATCATTTTAAGCTACAACTTTAGGCATAGTCAATCACATGATGTAAAATACAAATGGAGGAGTAGGCCTTTCATGCCATAGGATCAATTCAATCACCTATCGGCTCACACTTATTCAAATGTCTCGAGAAAAATAAGTTCTGGGAGAAGGTTGTGTTACCGGGCTATTTTTGTCAGTTAACAGCTACATTGTCAACGAACACTACGAGTTATTGCAATGGAGAAGATGAGGCAGCAAATTCCAAGTTCTGCTCCCGCTTATCCTTGTGCAGAGCCATGACATAACATTTGCGTTGTACCAATTACATTTACGCTATAATCAAGTCCATGCAAAGTTGCAAAATTTGTCTGCAGAACGAAGAATATTCATTGTTATTAAATTTACCCTAGAATCAAATCCATGCAGAGGTGCAAGATTTGTCTGGCTAAAACAAGAAAATAGCTATTTTTTGTTGAAAACCAAAGTAGCTAAACATTAAAACAATACCTTTGTCCTTCAGAAGGACCGGCAACATAGACGATTTCACTGTTGAGGGGCAGAGGCCAAGCCTTGCGGATGAACTTGCTCCTTCACGTGTAATGAGAAGGGATTTAAAGAGCTCCCTTCCAGGTTGAAGCTGCATACATGATACGACCTTTCCATCCCTGCAGTAGCCAATGCCCGTCTACATCAATCACGAAATCCTTGTGGTACGCCTTTACACGATCTTTTGCAATCCTCAAAATCTCCTCGTTCAAAGGAAGCTGCCTAAAACCAGCCCTTGTATTTCTGACCTGCCATTGTTTATATGTTTCTGGTCTCTCAATCCTCTCAGCAGCTTCACACGCTACAACATTCATTGCCTCCCTGCCAAATATTAACTTTTCAACCAGCAATCTCTCAGGAATTTCACGGGGAATATTAGCTTCAAGCATATCAAACACGGACGAGTAATGAAAAAGTGCCTCCCGGAATCGTGTGATAAAGAAGGGAGCATTATAAGCACCGTTTACGATCCCCTGTATGTAAACATCAGGATTTAACTTCCGGATGAGATTCAATACAATATCTCTAGGACTATTTACCACCACAGTCTCATCGAGTAGATTCCTGAACCGATACATGCAGTTCACTGCAAGAACCTCATCCTTCTGGATCTTAAGATCCTCCACTTTAATTGTCTCCCACTTCTGTGCTATAGCTATGAACTCAAATGGAACATTGAAACTCTCAGCATAATCAGCTAACCTCCTCCCCGTTTCCTCAACCCTCTCTGCTGGCCGGAAACCAGGATTAGGAAAGTCTATCCCAGTTATCCGGAGCTTGGGAGGTCCACCTGGTCTACTGGAGAGACGTTGTATGAAGCAGGGCCACTGGAAGCCATACATGATTCCAAAATCAATAATATGTACTGTTGATGCCGTTTTAGCTACATTCATAATTGTTTTATTTGAGAAGAAGTTGGAGAGTTTTCTAAACGGGCAGGCAGCAAGAAATAGCTGGTAAGCTTTTAAGATATCAGCTGCTGATGTAGGCATCGAAATAAGATCCTTATAAATCTGAGTACCAGAACCAGCCATCCGTGCCTCAAGACCATTGGCGAAATAATGGGCCAGCCTCTGCATCCCATCCCCCGTCGGAGAAGAATTCTGCCTAATCTGCTTCAAAAACTCATTTGCTGTCCTTCGATCATCTGCAGCAACAGCTTGCGCACCAAGTGTCAAGATGGTTCTCAAGTCTACTGCATCTCTTTTACCCCCCTGTTTCTTTCCACGGGACTTCCTACCGTTAGATCCCTTTGGAAGGACGTTCTCTGAAGCATGTTTACTTGATACCACCTGCCAGGACTCACGAAGAGCAGATTCATTTTTCCCTCCACTGCATAGCAACACTTTATCAAACAAATCTGATCGAACAGCTGATTCATAGAAAACTGCAGATTGCTTGTTACTTCTCTCTTCCATAACATCAACATCATCATGATGAATGTTTTTCTTCCCTCTCGATCCTTCGGGAGATTTCTGTTTCCCACGATCCTCCATCTTCTCCACTGCATATTTTCCGTTTTCATTATCCTCCTTCACCACTACATTATACTTTACATCAAGGAGCAAACTATTGCCTGTAGGAAGGAACTTACTTGCTTCCTCGACACCTTTCTTAAACTGCATGATCGACTCACTATCACTAAATATGTCCGGAATATGAATTGAGTTCACAGGCGAATCGACATGTGCATCAGTGACAGTTCCGGAGCTACTTGGTGAACTGAGCGATGACTGAGAAGTCCCAGAATCAACCGCAAATTGTTGAGTATGTGAAGCGTCAGTATCACCAAGATCAGGATTCCAATTTGGGCATAGTAAGCCATCAGTAATATCACTTCCACAAGTATAGTAATTATTACTACTACAGTCCACACCGCGACGTCCATCCTGACCTAAATCAAGAATGGGGGACAGAGGGTACTTCTCTCCAATAACTTCGTAAAACGACCTTTCAGCAGCTTGAAGAGCTGCAGATTCTTGAAACATACATGTTTTCTCTTCAATATTCTCTTCCATAAGCAGTTGGCTAATATATTTAAGCACTACATCACTAAAGTCATAATCCTCATGAGAGTTATCCATAGCTGATGGAACGAAACCACCGGGTTCCAGATTTCGTTCAACTAAAGCATCACTAACTCTTAGATGATTAATCAGATTCAGATCTTGAAAAAATGGCTTATCATCATCCTCATCCTTTAATTGAATTCCTGATGTTGCATCATATAACCCCTTATAGTTTCTACTATCCATGACCATTTATTCTGCAAGAAAACAACAACCCAAATCCCCAAAACACATCAACAACACATAATCTTTACTAATTATACAAGTGTCACCCAAAACAAAAACAAAAAATCTCAAAACAACAAACTAGCACTATATTTAAGATTTAAGAAAACACCCTTTTGTTTCAACACAAAAAATACATTATTACTCGAAAATGGGTAACTGAGTTTTAGCATAAAAATGAAATCTTTATCGACAAATTCATAAGAAAAAGCAAAACTAATGCTATCAGTATCAGTTTCTCTCAAAAGGGTGTATTCTTAATCTCATAAACAGTGCTAAAAATCAATAATTACAAAGATTAAGCATTCAATAAAGGATAAATTACTCCAAAACTTGATACAGTGTGTATATATATAATTATAATAATTATTTTACTGTATATAATGATGAAGAAAAGGCGAAGTACCTGTGATTCTGAGAAATCCCAGATGGATAAAGAAAAGTGTAAGAAAAAAAAGAGAGATAATCAGAGCGGCGGTGCTGGAAAAAATTGGTGCCACTTGCTTTGTACTCATATTTAAATAGGTATAAACCGTATAAAAGATTTGAGAGAAAGAAGATCTCAGCCATTGAAATCACAAAATCTGAGGGAGGGGTAGTGGGTGGGGTTGAGTGAGGGGGTGAAGGACTACTATTCATAATATAGTTTTTTTAAGGCTTAATACATATATTAGACCCTAAATTTGGCTTCAAATTTTAACTTTGACCTCCAACTTTCATAATGCACAAACAGGCACTTTAACTATCGAACTTTTAAATAAATAAACACATGAGTCCTACATGACAAAATACACGTAGGACACCACGTGGGACGAAAAGTGACATGTAGGATGACATATAGGACATGTGTGTTTATTTGTTCAACTTTACACAAGTTTAAGTGTCTACTTGTGCACACCCAAAGTTAAAGGGCATAAATGTGATTCGAATCCAAGTTAAAGGGCATATTTATGTATTATGCCTTTTTTTAATTATGTATTCCATATTCGATATTTATACTAGAGTCCGACTATTTTGAATTCGGGTTGTATAGGGTTCCCTCACATTTTTTGTTACTCCGTTAATTAATTAATGTTCATTATACTATTTTAAAATGTTTAATAATACTTGTCTATTTGATGAAATCAATAGAAATTTTTTTGTTTAGTTCCTAATTTAGCCTTATCATTAATTAGAGTCTTTTCCTATTATGTTTTTCAAGATATTATATTTATTATTTTTAATTGGTGATATAATAAAACCACTTTTCTATTTATAGTTTTTTAATAAATGTGCAAAGTTAATAGTGAACAATTATTATTAAATAGATGAAAAAGTTAATTATGTGTTTGTTTGTAATAACGAAAAAATAATTAGTAAAAAAATAAATTTATTTGGCATATATTTGATCTTTGTGACAAAGTTCAAAGCTACATTTTTTTTTTTTTGATTTTTCACTAGATGTCTAGAGCTTATATTGAAGTTTTGACTAAATTTGAATTGTGCACTGTCGACCTCATTTTAGGATAGCGCTCTCAACTGAATTTTCTTTATACCAAAAAATATCTAGTTAAGAATGAAGCACTTTTACTAATGTACCAAGATCCGCTATATCTAATCCATCTTATAAGTGCCCCTAAATTTATTTGTTCTTGCATATACCAAAAATTAAATTGTACAATATAGCTCCTATTTCTTGTTCTTTTTTCTTTTTTCTTTTTTATTCATATGTCTTTCTTTTAATTTTTCATATTTTTACATGAAAACTAGAATAAATTTTTTTAAATAATTATAAGCAAATAATCGATAAAGAAGATATTTAAAAACTAAAATTAGCTACTGAATTAAAAAATTACAAATTGTGTGTAAGGACGATCAAATATACATATGAACATTATTAGAAAAATCAAATATACTTTTATTAAAATTTTAAAATAGTTTTTTACTTTCATCTAGATGAAAATAAATAGGACAACTTTCAAATATAACAAACATAAAATTCATAATTGTATGTTATAGAAAAGTTTGCATAATTGCGCTCCATAGCAAACCTATATATGTATAATTCGTTATACATATACGGTTGAAGTGAATTGCATAAAACGAGAAAGAGAAAAATAATACAAATTGAATTGTATAAAACGAGAAAGCGTGAAAGACAGAATTAAATTGCATAAAACGAGAAAGAGAGAAATTATATACAAATTGAATTGTATAAAACGAAAAAACGATGAAGGCAGATTGAATTGTATAAAACGAGAAAGAGAGAAATTATAAAGTGAGAAATGCAAAAAGTGACTTGTGCAGGAAATATACAATTGAATCGACTTATATAAAACGAGAAAGATAAAAATTATATACAATTTGAATTTGTATAAAACGATAAAGGCAAAGAGACTTGAGCAGGGAAATATTTGTATTGTATAATTATAAGTGTATACAATGAAGATATATGTATTTATATGCGTTTATATAATTTTCTCTCGCTTTATACAATTAGAAACACAATTTATACAATTCTATTGTATAAAGCGAGAGAGGGAGAGTGGCGAGCGAGAATACGAGGGAGAGAGGGACTTTTAAGCAGTTTGCTATAAAACACAAATAAATTATTATATTTATTTTATATTATTAATTTGTAATTCTATACAATTATATCAAATAAATTACATAATTGACGGATATATCTACTCATTCCCCTGTTACATATTGGGAATATTTCGAATTAACAACAAAATCAGGTGATATCTATTTGTCTGTAAATCGAAATGAGCATGTGCAAAGTATTTTCTAGTTGTTATATTAAATTTTTCAAAAGTGAATTAGATTAATTTTTTAATCATATTAATTTAATATATTAAATTAAATATTTGAATATTTAAAAATCATATAGAAAGTATTATAAATTGAAATTTCTTATATATGAAAATAATGAAATAATATATCATATAATATTAATTAAAATTCTCATTATTTAACTCTAAAAAATAAACTATAACAATTAAAAAGGAATAGAAGAATTATTTGTGTTTCAACATTTGAAATTGGTGAAAGCGCTTCAATATAAAATTTAATTTTTGACTTAAAGTTTAATTTAATTAATTTTTAATATGAATATACAATCCTAAAAGAAAAATTGGCATTGGCAACCTCAATTAAATAAGACAAAACAGGTATTTTAAAATTTTCTTTATATATTTTACTTATGTATCTTTTGCAATTAAAAGGTTACCCATTGTAATCTCATAATGTGTAGATCTTAGAAGTGACTGTTTTAATACCTACATTAGTAATACTATATATGTAATTATATTTTTATTTTATTCGCTCAAACTTAATTGATGTTAAAATTTAGCGTCTCACTAATTTGAATTTGATATAAGATGAAATCTTCTTAAAATCATTTTCATTGTAATATAATAAGACAATTGCGTAAAGTCGAAAAGTTTATTAAAAAAAATCATAATATACACAACACATATAATATATTAAAAAGAAGCATCTCATCTGAATTGGCATGTTAATGGCTAGCAATGACATTTCATCTCTCACCCATGAGTAAAAAAATTACAGTTTAGTTCATTTCTATCATGTTTTTCAAAATTTTAACTATATTAAAAATATATTCATATAAAAGTCATGTAAGTGTCGTGTGTATAACAGTGATAATCTTATAGATTCGTTTTCATGGTTCGATGCTTTCTAGTAAAATAGGATGTGTTTGAATTCTGATCGCTTTAACGCGAGAAAGGGGGACCACTATCTAAGCCTAAGTATTCCTCAATGATCGATATCGTACAACTACCGTGAGGAAAAGATGAAAATAACTTTATTTAGGAAGTCTGTGTGTCTATATATATATATTCAACATAAAGAAAAAAATGTTAATTGACACTTTTTGAGTAAAAATAATTTCGCCATTATATGTAATTGTTAATAATGCATAATTATTTCTTGTAAATCGGTATATAATTAATTTGTATCAGTACAACGTGAATTTGTTATTTATCATTATATTTAACCTGAAATAATTAATGTATGAATTATCACATAACTTATACAAATATAGCATTTATTTTATTTATATACACAAAGCAAATTAGCAACTAAACAATGTACATAACAATAGTAATACATCATAAATTGATTCCCCATGCTAACCAACCAAATTAGCACTAAATTAATCGTTTTTTATCGTAGTTTATTAATATGTGGTTCCTATTATCAATTCCTATTTTATTTAATTGTAAAAAAAATAATATAATTTGGTTTCTGTGATGCCACGTACTCCAATGCCACTTTCCTTTAGTAATGTCACTCTCTTTAAATAAAATCCAAATAATACGAGACAAAAATGTAGACACAAAATTCTATAAAGATAATGAAATTTTGATGTCTCCTCAATTTTTCCTACACAAAATATACTTCATTACTTATTATTATATTATATAGTGGTAAAATAGTGTTTCGATATTTTTACTTGTCTATTATATTATTTTGAGACGTTTAAAAAGTTACATCTTATTTAATGTATTTATTAAAGTTAAATGGCATAAGTATATCTTATTTTTAAAAATAGATAATTTTTTTAACACATATGTGTAAACTCAAAACATTATTTATTTTAAAATCCAATAAGTAGTACAAAATGGGATCATATCCTCAATAATATCCCCCCCCCCCCAAACAAACACCACTTACATTTGCACCATTTTTGCTACTACCCGATTTGAATGAGATTAATATATTTTAAATTATTGAACTGAATAAAATATTAAAAAATTACGTGTAAATTAAACTATAAGTAAATATTAATCAATTCAAAACAATTATTTTACCTATAAACAAAGTACAAATCAAAGACCAGACAAAGCCCAATAACTCCAAATCGACTTTCTAATTTATGAAAACTACTTCTTTTACATGCGTCCATCTATCAAGGCCCACTTCTTAGGCATGGATTGTGACAAACTGTCGGAATGTAAAATGGACGGATAATATCGAATTTAAAATATTAAAATAAGCTGAATTAATAAATGAGCGGAACATTAATATGTTAAAACATTGCTTGGGTTAGAACGAATTCAGTTAAATTAAGCTGATCATAACTCCACTGGTTCGATTTTTACTAAGTTTAAAATTATTGTTTAATTTTTGATAATTTATTTGACCGTCATAAATGGTAAAAAAAACATATCAAATAAATAAATATATAATTAAAAAATATTTAAATAAAATTTCTTAGTAATCAATATGGGTTGATAGGGCTTCATTTCAGCACAAGTTTAAAATCTGCTAAGCTTGATGGAAAAAATAAATTTAATTGATAAATAAAAGAAGTGAGTTATTAACTGTTCAAATATAAAGAAATTATACTCCCCTCTCTCATTTCATGTAGCATCCTTTTTTTAGTTTATCTGAAAAATAATTTTACTTTAAATTCTTTTATTCAAATAATTTATAATCATATAAATATCTAAAGATTATGTTAGACTATGAATTTTAATTTTTTTTTATCGAAACACTAAACCCTTGACATAAAATAAAGAACAAGTACGAACTTCTTCTTAGGCAGGTATCCTAAATGAATCGCACATGCTTCAAGGATTTCACGACATTAGGAGACACAGATGGATATACCGAGAAACATGCGGGTAAACAACGAGCTACTTCGTTCCTCAATAAAATTAGTTTTGATTTTCAGAAAAATCCCATGTCGAAGGTTGAACCTTGACAAATGATCTTATATATCACTCATCCCATCTTTAGATTCCGTTTTAGAAGTTGCTAATTCATGTATAGAATGAAAAATTTATTCTTGATTCTAAGAGAATTTCATGAAAGTCTTTTGTTTGCTCTTTTTTTTTTTTTATGGAAGTTGATTTTCTCAGTATCTTAATTTTTTGTCTAATTCTTCTTCTGATGATCGATTCAATTTCTAAGTAAAAAAATATACCTTAGTTATATTTTGATCTCCCTTGTACATTTATATCAACGTTGAAAAAAATTAATTCACTGATTCAAATAATATAAGGGTAGAAAAAATATCATATACTGGCCCCTCACTCTAAGGCTACCTTTCATCATTGACAGATATGTTTCAACATGCCAGCTACACTTGCTCTTCTAGAACAATATCAAATTATAAAAGATCACACAAAATGAGACGAAAAAAGATATTAAATTAAAATTTTGTATCATGCACTAATTTTAACATCCTAACAAGAAGTATAGGTCCATATCACCTTTTTGGCCCAATATATGTGGGCCATTATCACACCAAGTTCTCTAGCTAATCATAGCCATAAACAAATTGCATAGGGTTAAAGTAGGGGTGTGTAAAAACTGAATCGATCGGTAAATCAAATTGAGAAAAGTATTATTGATTTGTTATTATTGGGGTATTGGGTCAATGAATTTTTATTTATAAAAAAATTATTGGGTTAGGGATTTGGTATTGGTTTCTAATATTGAGTTGTTATTGGATAAACCGATAAACCTATTAAGACTAGTAATTTACTACTTTTTATTTGTATATAAATATTATATATTAAATTCTATATCTTACTAGTTACTATAGTCGTCCTTTAGCCTTCAATTTACGCTTCAACTTATAGTTGAGTTCACAATTTCACATTATACAAAATGTTAAAATTTGAAGTAAGAATCCTATTCTTCTTAATTTATATTTGTGTTACACTTGTATAGTTCTTTTCATGTTTGTTATATTGTTTCTATTTTATGAACATTTGTAAAATTACATTATTGTGTTTTCGCAACAAATTTATTAGAAAAGTCATATATTTGTTTTATAGTATTTTCTTATTGGTTAAACCGAAGATCGAACCATTAAGGAACAAAATGGATAAATCAAAAATCGATAAAAAAGTATCTTATTGATTTGATTATTGATTTAACGTATCTAAAAACCGATAAATAGAACCAATCGACCGATGCACGCCGTAGAGTTAAGAGTTAATAATATTTTATTTTTATTTTTTTCTTCTTCTCAAAATGCAATAATTCATTAAAATTCATACGATCACAGATACATTAGGAAACCTACATATAATACATAGCTCATCGTTTGTGAAAAGTAAATTACTTAATGGGAGAGATGTATTTGAGAGAGTAGGAATGTATCGTAAAAGGATAAGTATGTATCCGAGAAAGGATACAAAGTATCTAAGAAAGGATACAAATGTATCCAAGAGGTAATTTTTGTATTTTTTTAAAAATAGTGGGCAATTTTACAAGGGCAACTTTCATATATAGCAAACAAAAAATTCATATTTGTATGCTATAGCAAACTTTGCATAATTGCGCTCCATAGCAAACATAAAAACTGTATAATTCGCTATACATATACAAGTGTATAATTCGCTGGCCTAAATTGTATAATTCGCTGGCCTATTTCGCTGCAATTGTATAATTCGCTTTGCATACAGTTGAATCGAATTAAAATGTATGTATATTGCATAATTATAAGTGTATAGATAGAAGATATATGTTTTTCTCGCTTTATACAAAAACAGAAACACAATATATATACTTATGTTGTATAAAGCTAGAAAAAATTGTATTTCACTGCAATTGTATAATTCGCAATTGTATAATTCGTTGTTTTTTTCTCTGCAATATTTGAAGTAAAATGTTTGTAAATTGTATAATTAAGTGTATAACACGAAGATATACATTTTTGCATGTGTATATACAATTTTCTCTCGCTTTATACAAAACAGAAACAGAATTATACACTTCTGTGTATAAAGCGAGAGAGGTGAGCGAGAATGGAGAGTGACGAGCGAGATTTTTGGGAGAGAGACGCTGGCAAATTTTAGCTAATGTTTGCTATGGAGCACAATTAAATCAAACCATAGCTGTTCCATTTAATTTAGGTTATTAGTTTGCTATTATATACAATTTTTCCATTTTATAAATCACAATAAAACAAGATGTGTATTTATATAATTTTTTCAAAATAATATGCTGAGGAACTAGATTATCGATTACTAATTTAATTGAATTCACTTATTTTAATTTTATAATTTATCATAAAAGTGCATTAACATGTATAAATATATCATCTAAAATTTAATAAAATTCAAAACTTGAAATTTAAGAAGTAATTCAAAAATAAAATTTAAATTATTAAATTAAAATTCTATCAAAAATAATACCACTACTCTGTAAAAATAAAAAAAACACACATATTATTTCCTCATTCACTTGTGAAATTATAATGAACTAATTATTATTATATACTAGTAATTTGTAGGATCTAGCAATGATTTCACCATCACAATCACATATCCCTTTCATTTTTTTAAAGCTCAACTTTTGACTAGTCATTTTTGGTCTATCTTGTGTTGTAGCAATCCTTTTTAGTATTTTAATATAATATTTTTTTCTTTATGGTTTTAATTAGATCTAGCCGATAGAATTTGTCAAGACATATACAAAAATTAAGATTGTTCACTTTTGACAAATTTAAAATTAGAATATATATCTTTTTGTGACAGAAGAATCAAAAGATTCTATTGGTCCAATATGAATATTTCAGATAGTCCAAACTCCTATAGTTAATTAATTAATTAATAAAAAGAATATTATTTTATCCATAGTAAAAAGACAAATGTCACAGATCTGATATTTTTTTGATTAAAAAGTGAATGGATAAGATATTTATATTATTATTAAAATTAAAAAATAAAGAAATTTGCCAGGCTGGTTTGCATCACTGGTTTGCTTTAAATTTAATATCAGACCTTTTTTTTGGGAAGTTAGATGAAGGTATGTCAGTGGTCTCATGCTGTATTAAATAAGGTAAATATTTATGACCATAAAAATGTGACTTTATTTAATTTTACGTTCGATTAATTTAAATTTATTATTTTAAAAATAAAATATGTTTTATTAAAAATGATTTCATACATATAGCTTAATTTGCAATCTCTAATTGAAAATGGAAAAGTAATTATCACTTTACTTCAACTTTAAAAGTCGTGGTTAATATAAAGGGGTTTAGTATTTAAATTTATTCGGTCTATTTTTATATTGAAATTATGAATTTAAATTTAATATTTATTGAGAATTTAGTAGATTTTATACAAACATATATTTTAAATAAACGCTTAAAGATATCAATTTCGATACACTAAAAGGAATTGTTGTTAACAGAGGTGAAATGTTAAACATGTTAAACTTCTGAATTTGAATTAATTAAATCTCTCACTTAGGGATATTATTTTGCGTCCTATTTTAGTAATGATATATAAATTTTAACACATTAAAATCTTATATTACTAATATTTACGTAATTTTAATCAGCAATTAAATCTCGCTAAGATAAAAAGGGTGCTTGTCGGTATATTTATTTTCTGATTACTTTACTTAAATTAAACGTAAGAAGAAGTCAGTTGTAACGATCTGTTTGCTTATGTATTTGTCTGTCCTAGTTTGGTCGCAATTTTAATTTAACACCTTTTATTTATATTTGATATTTATATAATTATATCAAATAAAAATGTTTAGCTAGAGGAGTGACAAATTAAAATTAAAACATATATATCGAATCTAATTATAGTCTAACGTGCTAAAAAATTACAAGAAAAACTAATTTTGTATCTATTTGTTTGATAATTTAATATAAATATCGAATATAAATATTTTTTATTAACTCAATAGAATTATTTCATTGCCCATCTTTTGAAGCAACCTAAAGACTTAAAGTTACGTAAGTCTTTATATCTCAAGCCACAAGTAACGTGTTGCTTAAAGGAAGGGATTACTTCACTGTCAACTTTTATTTATTTATATTTATTATTTATTATTATAATTATTGTTGTGTTTTCATTTTTTTTTTCTTCATATTTTTATTATTTTATTTTCATTCTTAGTTCAAAATTTTTCTACTCATAATGCATGAATCGATATTTAAAATTTTGATTTCAACAAATAAATACTTTTAACCATGCATATCCGAACATCTCAACTTAATTTCAATCGGCAATTAACTCCAACTCGTTCCTTTGTCTCTCTTAGACACCCGATGCTAGTGCGATACACAAATTTTTTGAAAATATCTAGATAACCATTTTTTAAGTTAGAGTGTTCAACTGACACAGTAAAAACATGTTAAGTTGTCGAGATATGCATTCTTTAAGATTAGAATGTTTAAGATGAAGGTTGAGTCTCTTCCTTACATAATGTATTCTGCCTTTACTGCTTGAATGCTTGAAAGGTTAGAGAGACTGTTTCCGATAGATTCTCGATCAAAGGACAAGTATATCATATGAAAATTACAAAATGTAAATGAAGTAATGTACATTTGAAATTATATCCCCAAGTAAACAACCTAATGTACATAATAATACATTTGAATTGTTGTATATTCTTATCACATGCTAACAATTATATGAAAAGAATAGAACCAACATAAACAGAGAGATCCCTCCTAATGCCCTGTTTGTTAGACTGCTTTATTCAATGAATTCATTTACAACTACCTGTTTTCCAGTCACAGAGGAAAAACAGGTGTGTGTTTAGTTACGTTAACTAGTCACCGGAAAGACAATTCATCGTTGTGTTTCCCATAATAATATGTTAAACAATGAGGGATTCATATAGCTGACCCGACCATCTTGCTTGGCATTGAGTTGGAATTGTTGCTGTTCTCTAAGGTGCCGCCAACGTGCAGCATCTGAGCCTCGGTCATTTTTGCAGGTTCAGCTTGATTCTTCACATGTTGCTTAGACCAGTGGTCATGGGCAACTAAGACCCTGTCCAGAAGCTCCTGTGGTACCGGCTCGCCCCTTCTTTGCTGTGGGGCAATGCTTGCTGTATGGACTAATGTCTTCCATTTATCCTAATGTAAACCACGTCACACGAGATGATGAGAAAGAGTCATTCGATTTGCTAATACAGAATTAAGACAGTATAAGATCTAAGCTTATCAAGAACAACTCATGTTCTGATTTCGCCTCTTCATGCAATCACTCAGAGATGTCATATATTTAGTAAGCCAAAAAGTACTGAAGTTTACGATATCAGACTAAGTCGTTTCAGTATGTAAATCATCTTTTAACAAAATTACGATGATATTTACTTTGGAGCTAAGCATAACATCCAGAAATATCAAGGATATAGAACATCAATTCTCAAAATTAGCCAAGTCTCCGAGTGAAATAAAACGATATCCTTTCTTCGTCAATGCGGAAAAGATAAAAATGCACTAATTAGATGTCTAACCTTCACGTCAACATAAGTTCGATGGTCAGCATACTCAAAAGCACGGATTTTGACGTCCCGCCATCTGCATGTAATCAGAGATCAATAAAAAATGCAGTTGCTTGGAGGATCACAAATTTACAGAACATGATATTATAGTTCAGATACCTTCCAGTTCCAAGCTGCTCCACAGCTTCAACTAGAGCTTCTACTTCTGCGACTGAGAACGGTCTCCTTATTCTACGTTGTGAATGTTCAGAACATCTATTTTTTGGGTTCACAGGAACCACTGGATGTGCCTCAGCATTCAGAGGCGAGAGAACGACCAAGGCTCTAGAATCAGAAATAGCTACATCACTGGGAGGATCGATAGGATTTGTAGGTGATAGAGCCAATTCATGGTAAACTTTATCATGCTCATCCAACCTAGTCTCTGAAAGAGCCGATGAAAAACTTGGAAGCTCTAGTTCCATGATAGGACTAGGTGGTCGCCTGAATACAAAGATGCTATATTAGTCCAAGCACAATAAACTGTTGTATGGTAGGCTATAATCTATTGAAATTATGATTTTTTTTTTTAACTTTGATAAATGTATAATGGAATAGTAGTCAAAAGCACAAAATGTACAAGTCCTCGACTATACCGAGTTAGTTCATGATCAGCAACATATGGTGACAGAGCAGGAAGATCTTTAGAATGCAACGATGGAGAAACTGGATAAGAACTTGGCTCCAACGTAAAACCCAAAGTATCAAGGTTTCCATTCTGAGAGATACCAGCCTGCTGTAGAGTTTTATTGTCATCTCTGACCTTCTTCCCCTGGACAACCATACCGACACGCAATCCACTTCCCAGAATAGATTTTACAGCCTCCATTACTGTCCTCTACATAACCCCAAAGTAAATTTTGTTTTAATCAGATCTTGGATATCTTCAAAATCCACAAGAGTATACTATAAATATAAAAATTAATAATGCATAGTTGATAAACCGGGTCAAATCCCTTGATATGTTGGTATGATTCCCCCTATGCAGAAGATCAAGTAATTTTCATCATAAACCTAACTAAGATGCCTACCTTCAGGGAACCAACAGTTTCATTTTCAGGGATCTCTATAAAAAGCTCTGGTACTTTGAATGACTTGATGCTAAATTTTACTGAGAAAACAAATCAAACGCGTGTTACAAAATATCAAACAATGTGTCGAATCAACAAATAAAAAACTTTCAATGGTCTTACCATTAGAATCCTTCTTTCGATGATTTCTGACTGAAGCTGAAGTCCCCGCTCCTGTTATGTCTCTCTTGATTCCCTTTTCAGGTGAGTTTGAAATGCTTTTACTATTGGCCTGCTGATCATAAGTGACAACCGAGCTATAGTGACACAATTTTCTTCTCTTTGATGGAATTTCAAATCGGCATCTTTCTAGTGCACATACTCTTTTCCTGTTTCTGTGAAAAGACTTCATTCCATATTCTAAAACACCAAAAACATGCCGTTAGAAGATGAGCGATAACAAGGTAAAAGTAAGTAACAAAATTCTAAGAGGTATAACTCCACTTACTGGAGCATGAACGTTCCCAGTCCTTCAACTGAGGAGCTACTTTCCAGCGTCTAGAAGTCAACATCTTTCTCATACTTTTGTATCCATTACGTGATGTTTGCCTGAAGGCTCTTATGTTTGTGTTGTGTCGATAAGATCCAAAAGAATTTTCGTCATCATCTCTAATACCTAACTTAACGTTGTTCCTTTGCTTTCCAAAAGAAGGCCTAGGAACCGCCCTGTACCAGGGCAACTGTACACTACTGTCTGAGTTAATAGCGAAATTGTTATTCACACGTTTCTCAATTGGACCCTTCACACTGCTAGAGTTAGCCAAAGTTAAGTCTTCAGTCTGCTTGCCGTCATCAGTCAGCTGTTTTTGAGTAACTGTATCAGTTCTCTTGTCACAGACATCCTCAAGATTAGAGGATGCGCCTTCTACTTCGGTGCGAAAAATGTTATTCTCTATATGATTAGGTTTATCCAAACTATACTTGAGAGTTGTCTCTTGCACTGCAGGTTCCGGTAGATAAGCGCTTTCGACACAACTCCCCTGGTCAAAGCACTCTGATTTCACAGCTTTATCTTCTTTGAGTTGCTCACGTTTCACAACTTCCCTGCAATCGGAGAGCTTATCTTTTCCTATCACTGCATTACTACAAGCAGAGCTTTCGCTCTCCTGTAATAGTTCACCAGCAACAGTCGCCAGTAATTCAAATGCACAAATTTGATCATTGTTTATATTTTTGTGTGAGTGTCTCCTCTGAAACAAATCGGAATTGCAGAGATATTTAGAAAAACATAAAAGAAAAAAAGAGATAATATTCACAATTTGAGCTTACTTACTCTAACTGATCTAGGAGCTTTTGGTATAACAGGAAATTCAAAGCCACTGAAACCATGCCTTACTCTCTTCTTCGACGACATAACTCAGATAGCATGCCAATATGTGATGATCATGTACAATGAGCCGTTGACACCAATATCACTTCAAGCTAGAGAAGTAAATAAAAGCCGGTTATAAATCATACCGTTATAGCATAAACAAAAGGCCAAAATATACATCATTCCCAAATCAGAAAATTAAGTACATTCATTGATTACTATGCAAAGGCACGATAATATAATGACACTAATTGATTTAGTTTCAGGGTGACATTTTATCTTTGTACTTTAAGCCCCTCAAGATGTTTGGATTTGACGATTTGGAATGCTGAAATCATAAAAAAGATCTAGCCTGTTCCTCGAATATATCAACCTGCTAGTTGCAGCCAACAAGAAAAAACCGATGACAATGAATACGTTGCACGGACTCTCCAGAATACCTGCCAAACCCATGTCGGATCCTCCAAAAGTAGAATGCACTACTTTTGGAAGATCCGATACACACTCATCCGAATTCGGAGAGCCCGAGCAACACAACTTCAAAAGAAAACTTTCATTCCACAAAGCAGATCCGTCCCTACACCTCCAACTTCCAATCAACAATAATACAGAAAAAAACATACCTAAATCATTTTCCATTTTCACAATTTGATACATCGAATTTTGCAATTTAAAGTTCAACACTCGGATCATCCGCAAAAAACTCGACAAATTCTCGAAAAATCCGAAAAATAAAATATCTCTCGACAATTACCAATCAGTTACACCTGATCACTTTTCTACTGTTACAATTCCAACAGTAAAAGAAGAAGAAAAAAAAACTCATCCAACAGCAAATTCCAGTTTCTCCTTTTGAGTTATGAGCAAAAACCTCTGTAGAATCCTTGAAATTCACGCAATCGAATAAAATAAAAATAAAAATAAAAATTCAGAAAATCCGATCAGATCTCCACAATGATCAAACTGAATTCCACAACAAATAATCAATCAAACATATCGGAATCAAATACATCGAAATATTAACCAAAATTCAATTATTCAACCAAATTACAAGCACTCAAATCAACAAAAGACATCAAATCAAACAAATGCAGAACAAATACTTCACATCACAAAAATCAACCAAACAACCAAACAAAACGAAGTTTAAAATTACCTGATGAGAGAGATCTGGATGTGATTCTGTACAGATTCTTCGAGAATTTGATAATCAAACAACGAAAATTTGCACAAAAAATAGATGAAAATTAATTTATGTTGAATTTGATTTCAGTTTTTTTTTTTTTCTAAATGGATTTGTTTTTGGATAGAAATGAAAAACCTCTGGGTTTGAGAAAATAAAATAAAACCGAAAGCAACAGTGCTAAAACCCCACAAAAATGATGTAAGGTAGTTTTTACGGGTATATATATGCTTTAAAATGTGATGAAAAAAAAAAAAAAAAAAAAAAAAAAGACGTCCGGTTAAAAGGGTATTATTGTCCGGTCAAACATTGGAAACATCTAATTTTGTCTGTAGTAAATAATAAGAGTAAATATTATTAATCATAAATTAATAATTAAAAAACATTTTTTTTTTATTTTGTAAATTGAGCAAGTAAAGTGATATCTATTTTAAATATTTCCTCCATTTTATTTTACTTTGTGATAAGACAATTCTCTTTACAAAAAAATTACTATTAGTGGTTTATACAAGTAAGCTAATTTTATTAATTAAGTTTTGAAAATCAAAATTTGTTTGCTTGTATTTTATGTGGTCATTTAATAATAAAGATAGATAGTGAGAAAATATGATAAAACTATCTTATTTTTTCAATTGAACAAGTAAAGTTAATGAAAAATCTATCTTTAGTATAAGGTATAAGGATCAAGTAAATATGAACTGGATGGAATAAATTAGATAAATAAAAAGGGATGAAAGGTAAAAGTATTTTTTCCCTATATTTGTTATTTGAAAAGTCATAATATTACCCTCTATAATTAAGGTGTGTATAATATTCAAGAATAATTAGTTAATTAATTCTACTAATTTAGAGTTTGATGAGAAAAAATATTTAATTTTATTTTAAAATTCTAAAACAATAAATAATTTGAGATAACTTTTATAAAAAATCTCAACAGATAATTTAAGCTGAAGAGACTAAGCGTATTAGGGATTAACATATAGCGAATCCTCTGGAAAGAGAGGGGTATATATCTATGGAAACGTGGACACATGCAATGCATGATTGTCGTCAGCTCGTATCATAAGGTGTTGATTAAGTCTCACAACAAGCACAATTCTCATGTGTAGTTATCATTGTTGAATTTTAATTGAATCTATCGTTTTTAATTACTTATTTCACAGAAATACAATACCAAAAATAATGAGTCAAACTCAAATAGACTGAGTGATCTATAACCTATAACCTGAATCAATTGTCGATTATGTAACTCCATTTTCAAACTTTTCTTATGTCAATACCATACAAATATAAACAAAATATATTAAATTGAGAAATATTCTTTGGTTTGTAATTATGTATAATCTCTAAAATATAGATCCAACAATAAAAATAGTATCATGCCTAAATTATAGAGAGGTGTTTAGTGTAATTAATATTTTAAAAGAATGCTTTATTGAAGAGTCAAAATGGTTGGAAAAGTTTTTCTAAAATAAATTAATTAATTGATTTGTAGTAAGCAATTTTTTTTTTGTCTGTGCGGAGGAAGATGTAAAAACGTAAAAGTTGAAAAGTAGAATGTAATTTTTTTAGCATGAAAATAATTGTATAAAAATTATATTTATAAAAATATTCCAACAATATAAATAAAAACTTAACCTCGTACTTTGTTGATGATATATTTATGACAAAATCTAATTAAACATCCGCTCTATATTTTGTGATTTTTGTAAAATAAGATTCACGTTACAAATAATATTTTAATTAAATAAAGTAAATTACTCTGTTTAATTAACTTATACTATTTGTAACGTGATTACATATTCTTCTTTCGTAATTTAATGAAAAAAGCATTTTAAACAGGACTGGTCAGTTACAATTAATTACACAAACTACTAATCAATAATATAAGTACTAGAGATACTTATCAAATGATTAATGTATTAACTTAATCACATGTTCATTCAAGTAGATTCGAGGTAGTTGTTATGACTTGTGAGGGTTGAAAAGTAGACGTAAGTTTTTGTGATTGAACTTAAAAGGTGGTTGACCAATTAGTATCGTAGTTGAGTGATATATACTTTATTATTCTTAATCAGAAATTTTGAATTTAATTTTTTTTGATATTAAATTGTCATTGTTAGGAAACATTTTATCCCTATGTGATTTCCTGACACGATTTCAGTTTTAGTCGAATTCCAATATAAATATCATGCACCGAGTAAAATTAACCCAAAAGAAAAAGAGAAAAGAAGGTGGGCGGTGTATACGATTGGTTGTCGACTTGTCGTTTCGATGTGATGAATATGATTATTCATCCTTAAATAGAGGTGTTGTTGACACCCAATTTTTGACCCACGTTGGTATAAATTAATTATCGAGCTTCCTAGATTTTCCAAATAATTTAAATTAATTAGTTTTATAATTTTGCGAAAATATAATGATATAATGTTTACATAGTTGTATATATAGTCGGTATATCCTGTGTATATTAGAAACCAACACCTTTCCTTTTCCAATCCAAGACTCCCAGGCCCAAGGCTTCCAGGCCCAAACGTCTCCCAGCCCCCTCTTAATTCTTTTAACCCAGCCCAATACCTCTACCCAATGCTGAGGCCCAATTCAGCCCACATCTTCCCTCTCTTAATCCAACCCGTTTTCCCTCTTCTTCCCTTCCTCCAGCCCAACACATTTCCAGCCCGACCCCTATTCCCTTTCAGCCCAATTTTCTTTCTCCCCTTTCCCCCCAACCTTACCTCTTTTAAAATTCAAATTTCAAAATTCAAAATTCAAATTTAAAACATATTTCCCCCTCTTTTGGCCATAATTTGGCTTATAAATCCATCTTCTTCATTTTCAAAGGAGGTCTTTTTTTTAGAGAAAAAAGAGAGGGGAGGTTTTTTGGGTTTTGTGTTGCTTAGATTTTTTTTTTAGTTGGGAGAGAAGAGGGAGATAATAGAAACTTAAGTTGATATTGATAAATTAGTTACAACACCACTTAAAAGATAAAAGGTTTTGAGGTAGAAAAATAGAATTGAAGCATACAAAATGATATAGAATATATTTAAGTTTCGATTTTTTGGGAGGTGCTCTCTTCTTTGTTTTATAGCCTTATTTTGGTGGAATCGTCCCCGGCTCGTTTCGTCTCCAGCTCGCTGCCCCGAAGAAGGTAAAATCCTTTTTTTTTTCTTTCTTTCTTCTTTTTTAGATGTTGTCATGCAACCTTGCTAATTTTTTTTGTTTTGTTTTCTTATGTGACATCGATTCGAGTCCACTTTGGATTCCATTCTCGCATTCCTCGCTGAGCCATGAAGGCTCAAAACATTCTCCTCGAGTCGTAGATTCCTCAAAATTGGCGTACAGGTTGCGAAACCAGCAGCTTCCGTGCTGAAAATCGAATTTGCAGAAAGCTGTATACCAGCTATATACACAGTGTATACACTGATATACAGGTCAAAAAATGCACAGGAAATCCAAGTCCAAATCTGGGTTTGTAGCAGTGAAGATACGCTGCTGAAAAGGGACTTTCAACTTCCGAAAGTTGAAAAACAGGCTGATATACGGCCTGTATACGCTGATATACATAGACGTTATACTACAAATATGTGTAAAAAATGTGAGTTGTAGGTTAACGTACAGGGAGGTCAATTTTAAATAAAATACAGGACTAGGCAATGAACACGTACATAGGGTATAGCCCGTATACATCGGTATACATTTTTGGGCAGCGATATACAATTGTTGAATAGGTTAAAAAATGGTACAGGTACAAATACGCAGGAATAATATGGGAAATACAGGTGAAATAGCGGAAAATATGTATCTAAACAGGTGCAGGGCTCAAGAGGTCCAAAATGGGTCAAATATATACTGTATATAGTATGTATACATCTGTGTATACCCTTCATGATTCTTTTTCAGGAATGGATCAGGGCCCTTCAACATTTTTTTTACAGGCCCAAGGGGCCAAAATGTTTTTTGCAAGATTTTTTGAAAGGGCCCAAGTCCATATTTGAAATTAGATTGGACAGGTGGGCTATAGCCCAATGGAATGGATTTGGGCAATAAGGCCCAAATTCAAATATTATTTTCTCTTTATTTATCATTTGTTTGAGTTAATTATTTTTTGGTAGAATTTAAATAATCTCCTAAAGGGTAGCCATTTTTCATTATTTTAAATTTTACTATTTTATTTACTTATTTTATTTTATTTACTATTATCACTATTTAGTTTTCCTTAAATTAAATCCCTTTAGTATCTTCCTTTAGGAATAAACAAAAAAAAATGAAATAAAAAATAATAAAATGAATTTTTCTATTTACTTAAGTAAAAAAAATTAAATTTTAAAAAGTCATTCAGTCAAATCGCCGGTCAACCGCAAGTTAGCGGACATTTCGAGTGCCTAACACCTTCTCGGGATGTACATTGAACTTCGAACCCTTTTCAATTGATTTTTAATCTGTTTTAAATCTTTTGAAATTTTTTCTTGATTTTATCAAAAATCAAGTGGCGACTCCGTGATTTGGAAAGTTGATTTTTCTTAAATAATAAGATTAATTGATTTTTCGAAACTTAGTCAATTTCTCGCCATTTTAAACATAACAACAGTATTTTTTTCGATAAAACAGAAATGGCGACTCTGCTGGGGATTAATTAAGTTCTAACCACAAGATTTGACTGTTTGATTATTTGTTTTGATTGTTGAAATATTATTTGTGCTGAATGTGTTTAATTTTTTTATAAACTGTTGCATTTTCATGGCATTCTTCCGCCAAATGGCAAATAGTATGCATTAGGAAAACGAAAGTTACGTGGCTTTCCACGGCTTTCTTCAGAAATACCCAAGAATTTATTTGGAAGTATCAAACAAATAGTTGGAATGCGGTCATCCGACGTTGTTTGGTAGCTTCACCCCGATGTTTGTCCGACTCGGGTAACCGTCAAATTGAAAACTATTCTAGTAAGCCTAGGATAGAGCTGAACCAAATCCCAAATTTAGGAGCATTCAAACTAAGATGACCCAACGCCCAAGGCGTGTTGGGCCCATTAGAAGACCACCTTGAGTCCAAAAAGGCCTACGGCCTAAATGGACGTTCATACTTATGTGTTTAAATTTGAAGGACGTATACGTTATTTGAGAAAATCATTGTCTTATAGGGTAAGGATTAGATTATAGCTTATATAAATTAAAGAAAGAGCTTTGAAAGCTACTGGTCCATCCAAAGATGTTGGCACCCGGAGATGACAACAAATCAAGAAAGGAGAAGGATCTTTCGTGGAGGCATAGTTTAGGATCGTACCCCTGCGTGGGACTGATTATTTTGTATACCTTTCCTTATTATGTATCCCCATTAAGTTTTATTAAATTTGTATAAATTCGAGTTTTGGGACAATGAACTATTTCAAATGACGTATACATCCCTCAATTCGTTAGGCCTACCCTTGGCACAAAAGGGTCACATGCATGTTTAGGACGCGATATATATGTTTAAATGTTTATGTGTTGTGTCGCTATGATTGAGGATATCGTAAACCCACTCCTAGCCAAAATTCCAAAGAATGTACAGAAGCCACTATTATAAATGTCCGACCAAAATTCCCGAGTCTCAAGTTTCTCATACAAAAATCCATACCATAAATCCTAAATACCACTCTTTCGTCTCAGGGAAATTGAATCACCGCTATGGACAAAGGCAAGAACGTCCAGACGGAGCTCACTGAGGAGGAATTGCGAAGAAAGATCGAGCGAGTCACTCGAGAGATTCAGAAGGTTAAGGAGGAAGGGCTCAAAGTAGACATGACCACGGCGATCTACAAAGCTGCGGTCACGACCTTGGACGAAGATCTGGCGTCGCAGATAAAAAGAAAGAAGGAGGTTAAGATGGAAACTGAAAGCCTAAAGAAAAGGTTGAACTTGCTTCGTTTGGAGATACACGAAGAAAAGATGAGAGAAGCAAAGGTAGATATTGAGACTACCATGTTGTTGGCCAGAAGTACGGCGCTCGACGAGGAATTGGCAACCCGCAGCAACTTAAAGGGCGGAAAATACCTCGCCAGTGAACAGGGAGCAGACGACAGTGGTCCCGACCGCGAAGTAATTGAGGGGGACGATGAAGAGGAAATCGTCTACAAGCCTCCATTTCCGACTGTCTGAGAGGAAAAGAACGACTCAGCTGCAAGACGAGAAATCGCCAAAGTGTAGTCTTCTAAGAATTTCAATGTTGTTTTTCAATTCCCTTGTAATCACAATAAAAGGTTTAATGAAAAGATTTCACCCCTGGAACCGAACTACGTTGGGCCTGAATTCTCCTTGTGAGATACGTAGGCAGCCTTTCTCGGCCCGGCCCTTACCGCTGAAAATTTTCATTCTCCTCCGTGTTTTGAAGATACGAAGACAAAGTCAACGGGCATCGAAAAGCAGCTGCAAGAAGACCATAGCTCAACGTGATTCGGCCTTTCCGAGATAGCGTTAAACAAACAAATTTCTGTTTGTCCAAATATATATTTCCCTCCTCGTTCGTGGGTTAAAATATCCTCAAACAAAGCGACTTGTGTGTTTATCTGCCGTCTATGTGATATTATGTATTTTGTACTCTGAACGCGCACTAACAAATCTGCTTTTGAGTTATTTTACCTTTCAGGTACCTTTAACTGATCTGTGTCGATAAAAAGAGAAAGATCACCTCTACTTCACCAGATCAAAAGGTCCCGCAGATTCCTGCCCCGGACCAAACACAAATACAGCCATGGGAGACAGTAATGAGGAAGTCAGCCTTACAGATTTTGTGGTGGCTCAGCCCACCGCGGCAGATCAAAATGAGTTAATTATGCAGCTGATGCAACAGATTGCCGAAATGAGGATCGAAATGCAAAGAATGCAGGAGTTGTCTAATCGAGTGACATCCTTCAACCCTCCAAGAGATGGAAGACCTCCACTCCACTATCCTCCCTCAAGCACGGAACAAGGTCAGAACCTTCTCTCCAACCCCATTCAAAATCCTCCAACCATTGACTTAACTACCCTCAATCCCCATCACGCCACCACATCGTGTCAAACACCACATCATTCTCACAATACCAATCAAATCCTTCATCTCCCTCAAAACCAAAATACCGATCCTCAAAATTTCCCCCAAAATTATCAAGCCAATCAAAATACCCAGAATCCCTCCATTATCCCAAATGAACCTCATGCCGATTGTTCCAAGCTTGATCACTGTGAGGAACAGGAGAGAGAGTGTAGGTCAAAAGAAGAAGAGATCAGGAAAGCCATGAATGAGTTACACTATTTTTCCGAAGTCGATGGATTAAGCTATGAGGATGTATACATCCATCCGAATCTCGACCTCCCAGAAGGGTTCAAAGTGCCAAAGTTTGTCACTTTTAACGGGACAAGAAATCCTCTAACACATCTGAAAGCTTATTGTGATCAACTCGGAGGAGTTGACAAAAACAAAGCATTATTAACGCGTCTCTTCAGTCGAAGTCTAAGTGGAGAAGCTCTGGAATGGCTTACATCACAGGAGTTGAAACAATGGAAAAGTTGGAATGCACTTGCAAAGGATTTCACAGAAAGATTTGGACATAACATAGAAGAAGCCCCAGATCGCTACTACTTGGAGAAGATCAGACAAAAGTCTACAGAAAATTATCGAGAGTACGCTCTTCGCTGGAGAAAAGAGGCCACAAAAGTTCAACCTCCAATGTCCGAACGTGAGATCACCGAAATGTTTATTCGTACTCAAGAGCCTGAGTACTACGAAAGAATGTTGTGTATGATGGGACAAAAGTTTGTCGAGATTGTCAAAGTGGGAGAAGCTTTGGAAGATGGTTTCAAGACTGGAAAGCTCACCAAACTTACCGCATTGCGATCTAATGGAAAATCTACTAGAATCAGTGATATGGATAGATCAAAAGGAAAAGTGGAGGAGGTAAGTACGATCACGACTACTCATATGAGGTCAGCTTCTCAAAGGAAATATAAAAACTATAATGTCGATCAGGAAAAATTTCCTCGCCCAAAATTTAGGAAGGCTCCTAAAGTATTTACACCATTAAGGGAATCTCAAACTCAGCTTTATGAAAGGTTGAAAGCAATGGGTATATTCTATCCTATAGAAGGAAGACCAGCCAATCCTTTGGGCAAATTTTACAGAGCTGATCGCAGATGTGCTTATCATTCAGGAGCCGTTGGACATGACACAGAGGATTGTTCAACTCTGAAGCACAAGATACAAAACATGATCAACAACAACTTGATCGATATTGAGGAAACCACCTGAATGAATGACATATTGGATACTCAAGAGTGAGTACAAGACATTTCTGAGTTGAGTCATTCGAAGATTTTCATCATCAAAGGACGAGAAGAAGAATGCCCAACATTGGCCAAATTTTGCATATGAAGTTTTGTTATCTTTCTTTGAAAATGTATCGCACTTTTCTTGATTTGAACTACGTTCGACCTGAATTCTCGAGAACGAGATACGTAGGCGGCCTATGTCGGCCTCGGTCGTTTCATTATCAAAACTTCCTATTTTAGTTAATCCTCGAGGAACGAACTACGTTTGACCTGATTCCTGCTCCAATGGGATACGTAGGCGCCACAACGGCTCGGTCATATACCCAGTAAGATTTCCATTTCTCTTCATAATGGAAACTGGGACAGAATTTTTGAGAGGATCTCAAAAATTCATTTGGAGTTGGACTTCTTTAACGGGTCAAAACAGAAGACCCAAATTTCAACGGCTCGGTCATATGCCCAGTAAGATTTCCATTTTCTCTTCATAATGGAAACTGGGACAGAATTTTTGAGAGGATCTCAAAAATTCATCTGGAGTTGGATTTATTTAACGAGTCAAAAAAGAACACCAAAATTTTACGGTCTGAACTACGTTTGACCTGATTCCTGCTCCAACGGGATACGTAGGCACCACAACGGTTCGGTCATATCTCTCGCAAGATTTCTATTCCTCTTTACAATAGAAACTGGAACGAAATTTTGAGAGGAACTCAAAATTCTCCAAAAGAAGTTTCCTCTTTAGCAAGTCAAAATAAAGATATTTCGAGATCTGCGACTACGACAAATTTTGAGAAGATCTCAAAAAT
>CM064966.1:4305303-4347886 GCA_032847665.1 Solanum chilense
AGGGCTATATGTTTTCTGATCAAATATTTATTTCAGGGTTCACATCACCAAAGTTTAGGTCCTATAGGTGTTTTTCATGTAACAACAAAAAAGTGCATCTATATTGAGGTTGGCTAAAACATTCATGTTTACTTTTTGAATTTTAAGTATGTTATGTATTATTTCTATTATCGTAAAGCCGGAATGATTATTTTCGATAAATATTCTAAGTTAATGAGAAATTTTAGAGTAAAGAAATATGATGGTGTCGCATTGACTTGATTGGGAGACTCACTAATGTATTATGGAGAGCTACGCTTTTGCGATTTAAAAATAAAGGTAATTTTGATTCATTTTGGTAATATCGATTTGCGATTTAAAAATAAAAATAGTTCTAGTTCATTTTGATAATGTCGATGACATATCTAATGCATATTAGTGAAGGACAAATCTAGTCGACTTTGGTAACATAGATAATATTTTTATCTAGTCCAATTCTTGATGAAAATAAATACTTACTATTTCATATAGTCTAAGAACAAATTGGTGTACATGACTATTTTTATCATGTGACTATGGGGTGAACGTAATCATATACTTTTTCTGTCTCATTTTATGTACATTTTTCATTTTTTTAGAATCAAACGGTTAAGCTTTTGACAAGACATTTGCTTATGAAAATTTTCAAATTTTTTGAATATTTTTTTTATATATATGTAAATTACGTAAAAAATATTATAAGTCAAAGTAATTAATAATTCAAAATGTTAAAATAATCTATGAAAAACTTACGTTCAAGACTTGTTTGAAATTTCGAAATGCGAAAAGTGTCACATAAAATAAGGCGGAGGGAGTACTTCCTTTGTCTAGTTTTACTTATTCAGTATAGAATTAATACAATTCTGAAGAAACTACAAATAAAATGATAATATTACTATATAATTCTTTGAATACAACAAATCAATATTTGAAAAATAACTTTTATAAATGAATTAAGAATTAAGTGATACATTTTTTACTTAGATTTTACAATCAGTATAAGTAAAAGTAAACAATACCTTTAATATAATGAACAAATAATAATTCATATGGAGTAATAATTGATTGAAAAAAATTACATAATTAGGCATAATTCACTACTATATATACTATTATTATCTGTACTTTCAAAATATCTCTTATCTCTAATTAAGAGTTTTCTATCATATATCAAAGAAATACACTTAGATACATGTATTTTTGATACCATATATACATAAAAAAAAAAGAAAAAAAGAGGCAAGCGAGATAGGAGAGGGAGGTGAGCAAGTTTCATAGTGTCGAAAATACATATGAGTCACCCTAGATACACCAAATACAAGCATCTGTATGTATATGGTGTGATTCACATGCATATGAGATACCGTATACATGAGAGAGTGGCGAGCAAGATGGAAGAGAGGCGAGAGAGACCAGTGACATTTGTTATATTTCTCATGAATCCACTAGAATAAAGTATATTTTAACATATATATCCAAAATACATGTAACTAGATATATTTCGAGTTACCAAAATATAATAAAATAAATAATATTCCAAAGTAAAATGTATTTAACTGATTAACTCCTAAAAATAAATAGGAGTTTAAGTTATCTTAATTAATTTGAATTGACTGACCCATTAATATTCCCTGTGGACAATAATATAAACCTTCACAAGAAAAAGAATCTTAAATAAGAACTAGCTAGGTTCTAAATTTAGAAAATTAGGTCAAATGTCAAAACTAACAAGAAAAGAATAATCAAAGGATGCTAAGGAAGATATATTAGTGTCTCCAAATAGCTTAATGGTCTAATCCTTGCACCTCTAGATTAAGGGGGAAAAAAATAACAAGTAATAAAATTTGCATGTAAAATTAAATATTTTTTTTTCAATATAGTGAAACAAATTAAATGAAATGTAAAGTGTAAATATTATTGTAATTTATATATTTTCTTTTCTACAAAAATTTCAACTAAAAATTTATCAAATCCGATACTAAAAATTATAAAAGTTGAACTCATTAGATTAAAACTCTAACTATGTTTGTATTTGCATGGAGGTATGTTGCCCCTAGTGGCGGTGGATCAAGATTACAATGTACCGGTTTACGAGAACTCAATTAATTTTGCCTAGGTCTTTATATATTGAAAAATCACTAAATATTTGATTATATAAATCTATTATTATTACTCATTAACTTGAGATTATTTACCAAAATCTGTAAATTTTAAATTCTGAATACGCCACTGACTACGTGGATTCCCCCACCCCACCCCACCCCACTATACCGTATATGCTAGCCTGAAAAGTTGTCTACTGGTACACTACTTTTTTTTTTATATAAAAAAAAATTATGAGTCCAAATATAATATAAGCGTTCATTGGTGACTTTTAGAGTACTCACCAATAAGACTAATGTGAAAGAAATAATTGAAATTTCTTCATTAATATTAATTAAAGATTTTAAAATAATTGAAATTTCTTAATTAATTTTAATTAATGATTTCGAGTTTCAAAGCCTTGAAAATAAATTCTTCCGTTGTTGGAATTATCGTCACACTAAAAAGATAAAATTAATAATATATAAATTTAAATTTAATTAAATCGGATATAAATTATATCGAACACCAAAATATGAATAATAAAACAAAGGTTAGAGTGACGGACTGATAAATTTGACTACTGTATTGGCTCTTCTATCCGTATGTGACGTGCATATAAACAAGTTGTTTTGTGTTTTATCTAAAGAATGATATATTGTTGTTTTATCCTATAATTCTTATCAAATATGTAACACAATTAAACAAGTGTCATCCTATTATATATATACTCTATATTTTTGAAATATATATAGTTCGAATTGAAAATAACAAAATAATTTTAATTGAACTAATAAAATATGCATGTCATAAAATTTGTCTTTAATTATAAGCAAACCCTAAGACGACTTGATAAAAACTCAATAACAATCGACTAGACAAGAATTTATTATTTGATAGGGTATATAAGGAAAACTTATTTCAATTTTGTGATGATTATTATGAACGCCTAATTACAATTTTTTTAAAATGAAAGTACATAACTTGTATCGTATGACTTTTCCGATCTCAGAATATATGAATTAATCTCTTTCATTCCTCCTCGAAGTCTTTTTCATATTTAAAAGTTTTAAAAGGAGGATTATATTCCACATCTTGAATTTTGCATGCATTTATCTATACTAGTGAAATATATATGAAGTGTTCACTTAAAATAGTATAATACACTCTACAAAAATTCAATTAACAATTTACATATAAAATTTCTTTGAAAGTCTTCAAATTTGTGATACTCAGACTCTTCAAAATCATTATTAGGAATTAATGTGTTGGCTTCTTTAATAATGATGTATTTTCTGAGAATTCGATATATATTATTAAAGAGTTCAAGAAAAATTACGATATGTTGTGAAAAAATCAAACTTCCATTAAAGAGTACAAGCAAATGAAAGGTTTTCATAAAAATTACCATAAAATCGAAAATGAAGTTTTAATTCTAAACATACCTAATTAGCAACATAAATTTAATTACAAGCATATACTTCTTGTGTGTATGTATTTCTGGTACGGTTGTAAATACCTAATTATCAACATAAATTTAATTACAACCAACTGGAAGGACAATTCAAGAGCTATATCACAATGTAAATAACTTTTATATCATAATTATTCATTTAATTTGTTGTAACAAGTAACTCCACGTTATTATTTTCCAATTTACTTATCTCATATTTTACCTATTTTAGACAGCCTAAAATAACATAAACAAAGTTTAGATATTCTTCAAGAGTAAATTCCCATCAAAGAAAAAATAAAAGTGATTTATAATGAAACCCTTAAACATGACTAAAGTACTATAACAAAAAATTAAAGAAGAAGGTAATAAATAATGTGATTTTATCTTTGTGTATATTACAAATTATATAACAAAAAAGAAAACTTACCCCTTTCAAATTTAACATAGAAGTATGAACAATTAATTAGGAGAAAATAATAATTAGCCATTCATTGCCGCTGCAGCATCATCAAGATTCTCACATCAAATAATAATCAATAGAGCCAATATATAGGAGAAAATTAATTAATTAATTAAATTAATTAATTACTTTCACCCCAAACATGGAACTCTATATTTTATATAAATCTATGTGAATCTTGAAGATGCTGCATCTGCAAAAATTGACTGAAAAAAACCCTAAGGCTTTGGAAAATAAATTGAAGATTTATTGGAAGAAAAAAAAGAGAGGAGAAAGGGAGAGATGGATGATCAAATGAGTCTAAAGAGGGTTCTATAAATAGTACTTAGGAGTGGGATAATAACACACGAAAAAAAAAAAAGAATTTAATTATATACATGGTAAAAACAATTTTTATATTGTCACATCATATTTTTATTTGTCATAGCAAATTATATATCTTATTTTTAAGATTTTAAATTGAAAGTTTAAAATATGTCAATTTATCTTTAGATATTCTTTGAATGATTTGACGACTGATGTAACGTTATATTTTGAAATTAAGTTTAAGGTATTTACAATGATAGTGTTTATTCTATCATATTGTTTAGGGGCTTAATTATATATATAGATTATAGAGTAATGTAATAATAATTACACCATCAGATCACCTTTATATATTGTAATATATAATTTGTCTTATTTTCAATATTAGTAACTTCATATTTTAAGACGATTTACTTGTGTGTAATATATTTTTTTACATAATATATACTTATAACTTAATTATTGATGATTAAAATATGTCTGTATGTAGAATTAACATTTTTATTAAAGGTGATTAAAAAATATGAAGACGTAAATGCGCGGAAAACCCCCCAAATAGATTCAATATCTTCTATTTACCTTTAAAAAAAAAGGAGAATTTTACATATGAACTGATTTTTCGTTAAAAAATTGATCAAATGAACCTTGTATGTGAATGTAAAACTAAGTATATTTGTTAAGAGTTACAGTAAAGTAAGAAATTCTTAATTCATTCTTAGTCAAATATTTCAAATTCGAGTCACTTAGATATAAAGTCGTGTTTGTTAGTATTTTACCTTACGGATGTTGTGCGTTATAAGTGTATAGAACTCAAAATTTTAATTTTAAAAATAAAATAGGTGTAGTAACAGTTAGACATCACAATCCATAGGTTACCAAAAAACTTATATTTTTTTACTGAGTCATCTCAATTTCCACATTCTGCACATAAAATTATTGCTACTTATTATGGAAAAATAATAATTTACCAAGTAAAAGGTGACGTTTAGGTTTAGAATATTTGTTGCGTCCTGTACAAGATGTTTTCAAAATTGACATCCTTATTTATGGGAAAATTGACGTCTCAACTTTTCTCAATAGTTTTTAAGGTTTGTTTGTGTTGATTCTTCGTTTAAATTTTAAAACGTGTTACTAGGATTTAAGACTTGTTTACTTATATATTCAACGTTATCTTTTTAATGTTTCGTTGATATGAGATTCACCTGGAGTATTACGTGTACATTCTTCCTTAGTGATCCAACATCTTCACTGAGGATGCAAGCGAAGTGGCTATGATACAATATGTAACGTCGACCCTGGTCTAACTATTAGGATATTATACTCTTTTTTGGACCTAGACAAACAATATCTGACTCTTGAATTTTAATCTAAAGACGCCTCAATAATTGTTTCTTAAATCATTTTTATAAGATTTCTAACTTTCTTTTCCTATTTCAAAATGAGATACGATTCAGTGTCCTCGTATTTTTCCCACCAACATAACCGACAAATACTTTATTAATGATATTATCCTTTTTGGGCCTATCACTCTATTGCTTATAAGTAGCCATTATAATAAGCTTACAAAGCTTAGGGAACCCCCCTTTTAGGGTATGTTCTTTTAATATGTTCGGATGGTTAAAATTTAGAAATATTTTCTCTAGAAAAAATAATAATTTTTTTAAAAATATAAAGAAAAATGATTTTCCTAGTAAAAATAGGGAAAACGTATTTCACAAGTATCATTTCAAATTGATTATGTGTTTTCTCCGCACCTCATCCCACCTAGTATACCCATCCCCGTTACCTCATAAGTCATGGTCCCGATACCACCTTCACCTCTACCTCCTATAATATTCGTCTAGATCATATAAAATTGATTCATTTTACTTACATATCGTAACGAAAAACTATTTATTTTTCTAAAAATATATTCTAACACATCCTAATTAATTTCTATTATAAGCACTTTTAACCTCCCACAAATTTTTAGGCTTTTTGTAGTGTTTTACTCTTTGTAAAGTAAACGTCAAGTATAAGAACTTTTTGAAATTGACATCCATATTTATGGGAATAAACGTGTGAAACTTTATCATCTTTTCTAAGACTTGCTTGTGTCAAGACTCAAGAGAATAGTATTTAGAGGAAAAAGAAATATATAATTCTTTTTTATCAATTAATGCTATTATATACTTTTTTAATATGATTATGTAATAAATGACTTCATTATATAAATTTTATTTACATCGTGGAATTATATATATATATATATATATATATATATATATATATATATATATATATATATATATATATATATATATATATATATATATATATATATATATATATATATATATATAAGAGATTCAACATTATTTTGTTGTTCATAAATTTTATTTCAAGTTTTATTTATTTATTTTCGTGAAACTCCAAAATAACATGTAATTACTGGGATAGTTTTTGTCACAATCACTATCTTTCGAGTTAGAACTTTGAGGTGAGCACTTTATGCGCACTGAATATACATCTAATATGTAATAATTTGTAAACCACACGAGAAATGTAACTCACTAGACAAGCCACATGAAACAGATTCGACTCAGAAACCCAATGTGATCGAGAATCACCGTATAATTTTCGGTTCTTAATGAGGTACATATATTATCTTTTTGGACGAACATAAAATTAACATAATGATATTATTAATCAACATCTAACCTCCATAATGTGGTGACAAAACTTAAAAGTTTCCAAAGTAGTTAGTTAAATACCAACAAAATAATATCGACCATTATATTCTGAAGTGCTAATATTAGAGAAAATGGTACAACGGGTGAATTATTATAGAGAAAAAAATATTATTTTTTTTGGAAATTTTGAAAATAAACTTTTTACCTTCATAAAATAAAAATAAGGTTTATTTGTATTCTAATCTCTCCGAATAGCAATTTTGAAATTACACTAATATGATGTTGTTACGGGCCACAAAGTCGTGAATCATTAATTTTGAGTTTCAAGCTTTTTAATTACAAATTTTGAAATCAAGCCTCTTATGGCGGAGAAAATCCTTTTAGAAGTGTTGCTTTCAAAAAGAAAATCTATAATTCATAAATTTAAACTTAATCTAACTTTAATACGAATATAGAACATTAACAAGAAATTTTTTTTTTTTTTTAAAAAAAAGCACATGCAAAACTATTGTACCAAATGACAAAACCCAAACATAGGTGGTTGGATTTTCGAAAATGTCAAAGGTTTGAAGTTGATGAATGATTAAATCAACAAAGTCTAAAAGGAAATGATTTGTCTGGATATATGCATTAAACATTGAGGCAATATAATGCACCATAATTTCATCGTACTACTTTTTCTTTTTTTTTACTTTAAAGTTTTTTACTATTGCTCTAGTAGAGTTAGGTCCATGTTCAACGTCTCTCCTTTTTTCCGATTTTCGTTCGATGCTCGTTACTTATTTAAGAATTTGATAAATATATATTTATTCACGAAAAAATTTTCCGTTAAAAAGTAAAACACGCTTTTATAAAGAAAACTTATAAATTAAATTTAGGGTCGATATATGATTGCGCATCGGTTCGATTCTATTTTAAAGGAATTTTTAACCAAACTAAGTCATTATATAAAACAATTTATCAAAGTAATATATTTTTCTAAAATTTTACAAAACTAGTATAAACGTATTTCACGGTAACGTTTTAGGGTATATTTTATTTTTTAAAAACTAACAGCATTAGGTAGATATACGTTACTGTAAGTAACATTTTACTTTTAAAACGTTATTTCCAGTAACGTTTTACTCCTAAAACGTTACTGTGAGTAATGTTTTAGGAGTAAAACGTTACTGTGAGTAACGTATATCAATCTGACGCCATCAACTTTTAAAAAATAAAATATATCCTAAAACGTTACTGTGGAATACGTTTATACTAGTTTTGTAAAATTTTAGAAAAACATATTATTTTGGTGAATGACTTTATATAATGGCTTAGTTTAGTTAAAACCTCATTTTAAAGTATATAGGTTTGACTTATTGATTATCAGTTTGCAGAGATGTCATACCTTAATAGAAACATTAAGATATTGACTTATTGATTATTGGTTCATCGGTTATCGGTATAACCCTTAAGATTTGACATAAAATAAATTAATGAAAATCACTTAGAAATAAGGTGACAAATCGAAAAAATCATGTACATGAGTTCACAAGTTGTATCTTGCTCAAAAATAAACACTTTTACATTGTAGAATAACCAAGATTTTTTTGAGATAGCCGGAAATAAAAGTAGGAACCTAAACTCTAAGTCAAGGACTTTATATACAAAAATAGTATAAATATAATTATTTATTTTACTATCGGATTATCGGTCAACCCGTTAAGGAAAAAACCTCAAATCGTTAAGAAGCGATAATCTGATAAAAAAAAATCAAAACCTTATTTGAATCGCTAAACCAATAACTCATAATAAATATATCAATAACCTTTTTTCGCTTCAAATTTTTTATTTCAATTCGATATTAAACCTCCCCATGTCGACATGTCTATATATTTCATAGATGAATCTATGGATTTTTTTGGTTATAAAGCTTATACATTTTAACTTATTTTTTTGTTTTTGTATTAGCGACAGTTGGAAAAAATTGACATGAATATATATTCGTTTTATATACTTTCTATTTTCTTTTTTAGTTTGTCCAAAAAAAACAACACTATATTTATGTATTAGCAATAATTTAATTTGAATTCTTTTTATTTTATTTATAATAAAATAATTTATGGTCAAATGGAAATATCATCGATATACGATTTGTTTTAAATCAGATGTTATAGAACTCCTTCGCTATCTTTTAAATTTGTGGCAAGTCAAATACCATCACATGAAAAATGACTGGAATGGATATTTTATCTTCATCTTTGACGAATAAATTTGAACTCTTATTTGATGTTAATCATTATCTTTTTTAATCCTTCTCATAATCAAATTGAGACTCGCGAGATTAAAGTTAAGAATCGCGAATATGAAATTTCAAACATACCGGGTTTCAAGTTAGGTTTTACCAAGCCCACTTTTAGGCCCAAATTATAATGGCCCAAACCAAAGTGTTTGAACCCCTAAAATTCATTTTTTCAGAGCCCAAGTTTATTAGACCATTCACTCTTCAAAGTTGCTTACCCTTAATGAAGCCTAAATCTTTGTGATTTTTCCCTTTTTCTTTAATAATAAGTTACATATTTTGATCGGTCGATAAAAAAATAATAATAACATTCACTTGCTAAATATATAAAATATATACACAATTATGCATAAGAAAATATGTTAATATACAAAAATATATATATATATATATATTAGCTCTTATTTTTGTGGATGGCTATTTTTTTCTTATTAGGCACAAAGTACATTTGAAACACTTAAACCATATACAAAAGCAAATCATTCTCTTGACAATGAAGCATTTCTGAAGATTGATTTGTATATCTAGCTAAATCTTCTTGAGAGCACCGACTTTAGAAATGAGCTTTACAATATTCAATTTGGATTTAGTTAGGCTTCAATATAGATATCAAACATTGTGTAGAAGTATATTAAAAAAACCTATCTGTATATTTATTTTCTCCTTTTTTGTTAAGGAATGATTAATCTCATTTGTTTCAAAATACAAAGTTACTAATTAAAATAAAATAATAAATTATATGAATAAGAAGCAAAGAATTCCTTTACTTCACTTCATAGCAAAAGTTTAAGGCCGATCCAATTTTATTTTATTATAATGATGGTGTCGAGTCAATTTGTGCATACTTTCACTAATTTAATGGGTTATTTGTTATCTTTCACTAGCACATGTGTCAGGTGATCGTCAACACTTAGATAGAGAGGATAATTTTTTATTCCTGCTGGAATTTAAACTTCGCACCTTAATATTCTCAATTCACTTCGTCGACAACTAAGAGAATTTTTTGTTTCTGTTGGAATTTAAATTTCGCACCTTAATATTCTCAATTCACTTCATTGAAAACTAAGCCACAATCCTTTGATATAAATATTAGTGGCGAATCCAAAATTTTACGTTTCTTTAGATGTTCTAGACTACAACCATTTAAAAATGGTATAAATATTGCTTAATTTTAAAATGCTTTTTTTACTATTAATAAACCACACAACTAGTGCTCTATATACTACCTGAATTTTCAAGTGAAACAGTGAGAAGACAACCACCATTTCACATTTCAAAATATTAATTTTAAATTTAACCTATTAGGTAACAGAGTAACCAATCCATTAACAAACTAAAAAAGTTCTATAATTTATAATATTTTGTAAACTAAAGCATAAAATCCTAAGTATGCTCTATCATATTCCCACTTTGCTTAATTAGACATTATTTATGTAGCTTAAATATGTTCAAAAGCCTTAGCATTATTTATTATGTCAAGAAAGATTCCACTCATTTGTCTCTTTAATTTATTTGAATAAAATAATTACTAAGCTTGAAAATGAGTCATCTAAGTTCTAATGATACATAAACTCTCTTTCTTTCTAACTTTCGAATTATGGGATGCAGTTTAATTCGACATAAAATTTTTGACTCAAAAAAAGAATTTGTTGTTATTAAACTTGTGAAACTTATTTTAAAATATGTTAATTTCATTTGTATGACTATAAAAGCTTTGTGTTAAGAGATAATCGGAAGTTATAAGCTAGATAGATATTTAATTAGTATTAAGAATATGTTTAATTTTTGAACTCTCCCACAATTTAGTCATGTTGGAAAAATCCTATCATTTTTTTTAAAAAAATTATAGAAGAATTGGATAATAGTGTGAGAAAAATGCAAAACTCAACACAAATCATGTCTTATCTTATGAAAAAAAAAAACATGATTTGTGACCTAATCTTCATAATTAACTGCTCACCTAATATTCTTAACTTCTTCAATCAACTAATTATCACCCATTAATTAATCTCTTATAATATAATAAGAGTTTATGACCAAATTCCTTTTTCATCAACCAATAGACCAACACTTATTACCATTTGTTGACATAATAACCCAACGATACATGTTGTGATGGGAATTGGGATGGTTGAAATCCATACATCCTCAATTAAAAGTATCGGTTTCGAACTCTAAGAATGAAAAAATCTTGTCTGGGATACCGTCCTAGGAATGGCATTACAAAGTGCAAATTCAAATTTTATCAGATTCCAATACAAATATTGAATATCGGGTGAAAGAAAAAATAAGATCCACCTTACCACCCAGAAGCAACCAAAAGGAAAAAAAAAAGATTTAAAAGTTCACATGCTTGAACTAAAAGTCAAAATTTAGGACGATGGCAATATATTCTTGATCCATTTACCAACTTTGAAAGGAGAGCTCGATGCACTAAATTCCTGCTACGTTCAAGATTGGGGAATCAAAATCGCATTGAATTTATTGCAGTAAAAGCAAGCAACGTGCGAGGTTGGAGAACCACCGAACCATATTGGATCTACTCGGGAAAAGACCGAACCACATTGGATCTATTATACGTAGCACATTTTTACAAGGTTGGATCTGAGTTATAGTAATCGAGAGATTCTTGAGGGCCTCTATGGGCCCGAGTTAGCACCTTACATGTCGTGCATTCAACTTACACATTACAAGTTGTGCTCTTACGACTAGACCAAAAACGGACGTGAAAATTAACTCGTACCGTTACGCCTAGGCATCTCTCCCATCACTATTGTTGAATATGAATTATAATATTAAAACCTTAGAATCGTTCTCGTTTGTATAAAAAAAAAAAGTTGCAACGACTTAGCAACATATAGTAAATTAATCTACTTGGTTAACAAGTTTGTTAAAGGCATGATTTTAATAAGACAAGTCAACTAATAAAGAGATATAAGCAAAGTACATTTTCTCCTAGGAATAATAATAAACTCATCATAAAGTTGACAAATTCAACATCAATTCCAAATACTATAAAGTATGAAGTTAATCCAAATCATACTTCTAGAAAGTAGATGTACAAGACCAACAATCTAAGCACGAATAAAATGAAATATCAATTGTTAAGTTATCTTTTAAGAAGTACACAACATGTCTATGAGACTTGATGACGACACTGAAGCGCCTGCTAAGCAAGGGTAAGATGTGAAATAGCACAATATAAGCATTTGACACTTATCCGATATTAGTAGTGATACCAGTGGAAATTCTTCAGTGATCATTTTAAGCTACAACTTTAGGCATAGTCAGTCAATCACATATGTAAAATACAAATGAAGGAGTAGGCCTTTCATGCCATAGGATCAATTTTTAATCACCTATCGGCTCACACTTATTCAAATGTCTCGAGAAAAATAAGTTCTGGGAAAAGGTTGTGTTACCGGGCTACCACTACGAGTTATTGCAATGGAGAAGATGAGGCAGCAAATTCCAAGTTCTGCTCCCGCTTATCCTTGTGCAGAGCCATGGCATTACCTTTGCGTTGTACCAATTACATTTACGCTATAATCAAGTCCATGCAAAGTTGCAAAATTTGTCTGCAGAACGAAGAATATTCATTTTTATTAAATTTACCCTAGAATCAAATCCATGCAGAGGTGGTGCAAGATATGTCTGGCTAAAACAAGAAAATAGTTATTTTCTGTTGAAAATCAAAGTAGCTAAACATTAAAACAATACCTTTTTCCTTCAGAAGGACCGGCACCATAGACGATTTCACTATTGAGGGGCAGAGGCCAAGCCATGCGGATGAACTTGCTCCTTCACGTGTAATGAGAAGAGATTTAAAGAGCTCCCTTCCAGGTTGAAGCTGCATACATGATACGACCTTTCCATCCCTGAAGTAGCCAATGACCGTCTACATCAATCACGAAATCCTTGTGGTACACCTTTACACGATCTTTTGCAATCCTCAAAATCTCCTCGTTCAAAGGAAGCTGCCTAAAACCAGCCCTTGTATTTCTGACCTGCCATTGTTTATATGTTTCTGGTCTCTCAATCCTCTCAGCAGCTTCACACGCTACAACATTCATTGCCTCCCTGCCAAATATTAACTTTTCAACCAGCAATCTCTCAGGAATTTCACGGGGAATATTAGCTTCAAGCATATCAAACACGGACGAGTAATGAAAAAGTGCCTCCCGGAATCGTGTGATAAAGAAGGGAGCATTATAAGCACCGTTTACGATCCCCTGTATGTAAACATCAGGATTTAACTTCCGGATGAGATTCAATACAATATCTCTAGGACTATTTACCACCACAGTCTCATCGAGTAGATTCCTGAACCGATACATGCAGTTCACTGCAAGAACCTCATCCTTCTGGATCTTAAGATCCTCCACTTTAATTGTCTCCCACTTCTGTGCTATAGCTATGAACTCAAATGGAACATTGAAACTCTCAGCATAATCAGCTAACCTCCTCCCCGTTTCCTCAACCCTCTCTGCTGGCCGGAAACCAGGATTAGGAAAGTCTATCCCAGTTATCCGGAGCTTGGGAGGTCCACCTGGTCTACTGGAGAGACGTTGTATGAAGCAGGGCCACTGGAAGCCATACATGATTCCAAAATCAATAATATGTACTGTTGATGCCGTTTCAGCTACATTCATAATTGTTTTATTTGAGAAGAAGTTAGAGAGTTTTCTAAACGGGCAGGCAGCAAGAAATAGCTGGTAAGCTTTTAAGATATCAGCTGCTGATGTAGGCATCGAAATAAGATCCTTATAAATCTGAGTACCAGAACCAGCCATCCGTGCCTCAAGACCATTGGCGAAATAATGGGCCAGCCTCTGCATCCCATCCCCCGTCGGAGAAGAATTCTGCCTAATCTGCTTCAAAAACTCATTTGCTGTCCTTCGATCATCTGCAGCAACAGCTTGCGCACCAAGTGTCAAGATGGTTCTCAAGTCTACTGCATCTCTTTTACCCCCCTGTTTCTTTCCACGGGACTTCCTACCGTTAGATCCCTTTGGAAGGACGTTCTCTGAAGCATGTTTACTTGATACCACCTGCCAGGACTCACGAAGAGCAGATTCATTTTTCCCTCCACTGCATAGCAACACTTTATCAAACAAATCTGATCGAACAGCTGATTCATAGAAAACTGCAGATTGCTTGTTACTTCTCTCTTCCATAACATCAACATCATCATGATGAATGTTTTTCTTCCCTCTCGATCCTTCGGGAGATTTCTGTTTCCCACGATCCTCCATCTTCTCCACTGCATATTTTCCGTTTTCATTATCCTCCTTCACCACTACATTATACTTTACATCAAGGAGCAAACTATTGCCTGTAGGAAGGAACTTACTTGCTTCCTCGACACCTTTCTTAAACTGCATGATCGACTCACTATCACTAAATATGTCCGGAATATGAATTGAGTTCACAGGCGAATCGACATGTGCATCAGTGACAGTTCCGGAGCTACTTGGTGAACTGAGCGATGACTGAGAAGTCCCAGAATCAACCGCAAATTGTTGAGTATGTGAAGCGTCAGTATCACCAAGATCAGGATTCCAATTTGGGCATAGTAAGCCATCAGTAATATCACTTCCACAAGTATAGTAATTATTACTACTACAGTCCACACCGCGACGTCCATCCTGACCTAAATCAAGAATGGGGGACAGAGGGTACTTCTCTCCAATAACTTCGTAAAACGACCTTTCAGCAGCTTGAAGAGCTGCAGATTCTTGAAACATACATGTTTTCTCTTCAATATTCTCTTCCATAAGCAGTTGGCTAATATATTTAAGCACTACATCACTAAAGTCATAATCCTCATGAGAGTTATCCATAGCTGATGGAACGAAACCACCGGGTTCCAGATTTCGTTCAACTAAAGCATCACTAACTCTTAGATGATTAATCAGATTCAGATCTTGAAAAAATGGCTTATCATCATCCTCATCCTTTAATTGAATTCCTGATGTTGCATCATATAACCCCTTATAGTTTCTACTATCCATGACCATTTATTCTGCAAGAAAACAACAACCCAAATCCCCAAAACACATCAACAACACATAATCTTTACTAATTATACAAGTGTCACCCAAAACAAAAACAACACATAATCTTTACTAATTATACAAGTGTCACCCAAAACAAAAACAAAAAATCTCAAAACAACAAACTAGCACTATATTTAAGATTTAAGAAAACACCCTTTTGTTTTAACACAAAAAATACATTATTACTCGAAATGGGTAACTGGGTTTTAGCATAAAAATGAAATCTTTATCGACAAATTCATAAGAAAAAGGAAAACTAATGCTATCAGTATCAGTTTCTCTTAAAAGGGTGTATTCTTAATCTCATAAACAGTGCTAAAAATCAATAATTACAAAGATTAAGCATTCAATAAAGGATAAATTACTCCAAAACTTGATACAGTGTGTATATATATAATTATAATAATTATTTTACTGTATATAATGATGAAGAAAAGGCGAAGTACCTGTGATTCTGAGAAATCCCAGATGGATAAAGAAAAGTGTAAGAAAAAAAAGAGAGATAATCAGAGCGGCGGTGCTTGAAAAAATTAGTGCCACTTGCTCTAGACTCATATTTAAATAGGTATAAACCGTATAAAAGATTTGAGAGAAAGAAGATCTCAGCCATTGAAATCACAAAATCTGAGGGAAGGGGTAGTGGGGTGGGGGTGAGTGAAGGGGTGAAGGACTAGTATTCATAATATAGTTTTTTTAACTATGTATTCCATATTCGATATTCAATATTTATATTCGATACTTATATTAAGGTCAAACTATTTTGAATTCGGGTTGTATAGGGCTGCACCACATTTTTTGTTACTCCGTTAAACAATTAGTGTTCGTTATACTATTTTGAGATATTTAATAATACTTGTCTATTTGATGAAATTGATAGAATTTTTTTTATTTAGTTTCTAATTTAGCCTTATCATTAATTAGAGTATTTTCCTATTATGTTTTTCAAGACGTTATATTTATTAATTTTAATTCGTGATATAATAAAACTACTTTCTATTTATAGTTTCTTAATAAATGTGCAAAGTTAATAGTGGACAACTATTATTAAATAGATGAACAAGTTAATTATGTGTTTGTTTGTAATAACGAAAAAAATAATTAGTAAAAAAAATAAATTTATTTGGCATATATTTGATCTTTGTGACAAAGTTCAAAGCTATATCTTTTTTTTTTTTTTCACTCGGTGTCTAGAGCTCATATTGAAGCTTCGACTAAGTTTGGATTGTGTACTGTCGAGTTCATTTTAGGATGGCGCTCTCAATTGAATTTTCTTTATATCGAAAAATATCTAGTTAAAAATGAAGCACTCTTACTAATCTACCACGATCCGCTATATCTAATCCATCTTATAAGTGCCCCTAATTGATTTGTGCTTGCATATACCAAAAATTAAATTACAATATAGCTCCAATTTCTTATTCTTTTTTCTTTTTTATTCATATGTCTTTCTTTTAATTTTTCATATTTTTACATGAAAAAATAGAATAATTTTTTTTAAATAATAATAAGCAAATAATCGATAAAGAAGATATTAAAAAACTAAAATTAGCTACTGAATTAAAAAAATTACAAATTATGTGAAAGGACGATCAAATATACATATGAACATTATTAAAAAAATTAAATATACTTTTATAAAAAATTTAAAATAGTTTTTTACTTTCATTTAGATGAAAATAAATAGGGTAATTTTCATATATAGCAAACATAAAATTCATAATTGTATGCTACAACAAAGTTTGCATAATTGCGCTCAATAGCAAACATATATATGTATAATTCGTTATACATATACGGTTGAAGCGAATTGTATAAAACGAGAAAGAGAGAAATTATATACAAATTGAATTGTATAAAATGAGAAAGCGAGAAAGACAGAATTGAATTGTATAAAACAAGAAAGAGAGAAATTGCATACAAATGGCAGAATTGAATTGTATAAAACGAGAAAGAGAGAAATTATAAACAATTTGAATTTGTATAAAACGATAAAGTGAGAAATGCAAAAAAAGACTTGTGCAGGGTATATACAATTGAATCGAATTGTATAAAACGAGAAAGAGAGAAATTATATACAATTTGAATTTGTATAAAACGATAAAGGCAAAGAGACTTGGGCAGGAAAATATTTGTATTGTATAATTATAAGTGTATAGGACGAAGATATATGTATTTGTATGCGTTTATTCAATTTTCTCTCGCTTTATACAATTAGAAAACACAATTTATATAATTCTATTGTACAAAGCGAGAGAGGCGAGCAACAGGAAGCGAGCGAGAGAGGGAGAGTGGCGAGCCAAAATATGAGAAAGAGAGGACTTTCAAACAGTTTGCTATGAAACACAAATAAATTATTATATTTATTATTTTATACAATTATCTCGAATAAATATTAGGATTATCTTATATAAAATGAGTATGAAACTTTACTAAATTACATAATTGACGGATATATCTACTCATTCCCCTTCTACATATTGGGAATATTTCGAATTAACAACAAAATCAGGTGGTATCTATTTGTCTGTAAATTGAAATAAGTATGTGCAAAGTATAATGGATTTTGGCTTATAACAATACTCTCTCCGTTCCTTTTTAGTCGTTATATTAAATTTTTCAAAAGTCAATTAGATTAATTTTTTAGATCATATTAATTTGATATATTAAATTAAAAAATTTAAATATTTTAAAAATCATACAAAAAATACTATAAATTGAAATTTCTTACATATGAAAATAATGAAAAATTACATCGTATAATATTAATTAAAATTTTCATCTTTTAACTCTAAAAAAAATAAACTATAACAATTAAAAAGGGAGAGTAAAATTATTTGTGTTTCAACATTTGAAATTCGTGAAAGCGCTCCAATATAAAATTTAATTTTTGATATAAAATTTAATTTAATTGATCTTTAATATGAATATACGATCCTAAAAAAAATGATATTGGCACCCTCAATTAAATAAGACAAAACAGGTATTCTAAAAATTTCTCTATATATTTTACTTATGCGTCTTTTGCAATTAAAAGGTTATTCCTTCGTGATCTCATAATATTAAGGGCAACTTTCATATATAGCAAACAAAAAATTCATATTTGTATGCTATAACAAACTTTGCATAATTGCTCTCCATAGTAAACATAAAACTGTATAATTTGCTATACATATACAAGTGTATAATTCGCTGGCCTAAATTGTATAATTCGCTGGCCTATTTCGCTGCAATTGTATAATTTATTTTGCATACAGTTGAATCGAATTAAAATGTATGTATATTGCATAATTATAAGTGTATAGCAAAAAGATATATGTTTTTCTCGCTTTATACAAACACAGAAACACAATATATACACTTATGTTGTATAAAGCTAGAGAAAATTGTATTTCACTACAATTGTATAATTCGCAATTGTATAATTCGTTGGCCTTTTTCTCTGCAATATTTGAAGTAAAATGTTTGTAAATTGTATAATTAAGTGTATAACACGAAGATATACATTTTTGCATGTGTATATACAATTTTCTCTCGCTTTATACAAAACAGAAACAGAATTATAGACTTCTGTGTATAAAGCGAGAGAGGCGAGCGAGAATGGAGAGTGGCGAGCGAGATTTTTGGGAGAGAGACGCTGGCAAATTTTAGCTAATGTTTGCTATGGAGCACAATTAAATCAAACCTTAGCTATTCCATTTAATTTAGGTTATTATTTTGCTATTATATACTGTTTTCCCTAATATTAATACCTACATTAGTAATACTATATATGTAATTATATTTTTATTTTTAGTCACTCAAAATTAATTGATGTTAAAGTTTATTGTCTCACTAATTTGAATTTGATATAAGATGAAATCTTCTAATCTTTTTTATTATAATATAATAAGACAATTGCGTGAAGTCAAAAAGTTTATTAAAAAATCATAATATACGCGACACATATAATATATTAAAAAAGAAGCATCTCATCTGAATTGGCATGTTAATGGCTAGCAATGACATTTCATCTCTCACCCATGAGTAAAAAAAATACAGTTTAGTTCATTTCTATCATGTTTTCTAAAATTTTAACTATATTAAAAATATATTCATATAAAAGTCATGTAAGTGTCGTGTGTATAACAGTAATAGTTTTGTAGATTCGTTCTCATGGTTCGATGCTTTCTAGTAAAATATGATGTGTTTGAATTCTGATCGCTTTAACGCGAGAAAGGGGGATCACTATCTAAGCCTAAGTATTCCTCAATGATCGATAGCGTACAACTACCGTGAGGAAAAGATGAAAAGAACCTTATTTAGGAAGTCTGTGTGTATATATATTCAACATCAAGAAAAAAAATGTTAATTGACACTTTTTGAATAAAAATGATTCCGCAGTTATATGTAAGAGTTAATAATGCATAATTATTTCTTGTAAATTAATGTACAATTAATTTGTATAAGTATAACGTGGATTGTTATTTATCATTATATTTAACCTGAAATAATTAATGTATGAATTATCAAATAATTTATACAAATATAGCATTTATTTTATTTATATACACAAAGCAAACTAGCAACTAAACAATGTACAAAATAATAGTAATAAAATTTCTATCATAAATTGATTCCCCATGCTAACCAACCAAATTAGCACTAAATTAATCGAATTAGCACTAAATTAATCGTTTTTATCGTAGTTTATTAATATGTGGTTCCTATTATCTATTCATATTTTATTTAATTGTAAAAAAATTAATATAATTTGGTTTCTGTGATGCCACGTACTCCAATGCCACTTTCCTTTAGTAATGTCACTCTCTTTAAATAAAATCCAAATAATACGAGACAAAAATGTAGAGATAAAATTCTATAAAGATAATGAAATTTTGATGTCTCCTCAATTTTTCCTACACAAAATATACTTCATTACTTATTATTATATTACATAGTGGTAAAATAGTGTCTCGATATTTTTACTTATCTATTATATTATTTTGAGACGTTTAAAAAGTTACATCTTATTTAATGTATTTATTAAAGTTAAATGGCATAAGTATATCTTATTTTTAAAAATAGATAATTTTTTTAACACATATGTGTAAACTCAAAACATTATTTATTTTAAAATCCAATAAGTAGTACAAAACGGGATCATATCCTCAATAATATCCCCCCCCCTTAACAAACACCACTTACATTTGCACCATTTTTGCTACGACCCGATTTGAATGAGATTAATATATTTTAAATTATTGAACTGAATAAAATATTAAAAAATTACGTGTAAATTAAACTATAAGTAAATATTAATCAATTCAAAACAATTATTTTACCTATAAACAAAGTACAAATCAAAGACCAGACAAAGCCCAATAACTCCAAATCGACTTTCTAATTTATGAAAGGTACTTCTTTTACATGCGTCCATCTATCAAGGCCCACTTCATAGGCATGGATTGTGACAAACTGTCGGAATGTCAAATGGACGGATAATATCGAATTTAAAATATTAAAATAAGTTGAATTAATAAATGAGCGGAACATTAATATGTTAAAACATTGCTTGGGTTGGAACGAATTCAGTTAAATTAAGCTGATAATAACTCCGCTGGTTCGATTTTTACTAAGTTTAAAATTATTGTTTAATTTTTGATAATTTATTTGACCGTCATAAACGGTAAAAAAAACATATCAAATAAATAAATAAATAAATAATTAAAAAATATTTAAAGAAAATTTCTTAGTAATCAATCTGGGTTGATAGGGCTTCATTTCAGCACAAGTTTAAAATCTGCTAAACTTGATGGAAATAATAAATCTAATTGATAAATAAAAGAAGTGAGTTATTAACTGTTCAAATATAAACAAATTATACTCCCCTTTCATTTTATGTTGCATTCTTTTTTTAGTCTATCTCAAAAATAATTTTACTTTAAAGTTTTCCTTTTATTCAATAATTTAAAATCATACAAATATTTAAAGATTATGTTAGACTACAAGTTTTAAATTATTTTTTTGGTCGAAACACTAAACCCTTGACATAAAATAAAGAACAAGTACGAACTTCTTCTTAGACAAGTATCCTAAATGAATCGCACATGCTTCAAGGATTTCACGAAATTAGGAGACACAAATGGATATACCGAGAGAAATGCGGGTAAACAACGAGCTACTTCGTTCTTCAACAAAATTAGTTTTGATTTTCAGAAAGGATTGAACCTTGACAAATGATCTTATATATCACTCATCCCATCTTTTAGATTCCGTTTTAGCAGTTGCTAATTCAATGTATAGAATGAAAAATTCATTCTTGATTCTTAGAGAATTTTACGAAAGTCTTTTGTTTGCTCCTTTTATTTTTTATTTTATGAAAGTTAATTTTCTTAATATCTTAATTTTCGGTCTAATTCTTCTTCTGATTGATGATTTTATCTACTTGAAATGCTTACATTTAAGGGTAGAGAAAATATCATATACTGGCCCCTCACTCTAAGGCTACCTTTCATCATTGACAGATATGTTTCAACATGCCAGCTACACTTGCTCTTCTGGAACAATATCAAATTATAAAAGATCACCACACAAAATGAGACTAAAAAAGATATTAAATTAAGATTTTGTATCATGCACTAATTTTAACATCCTAACAAGAAGTATAGGTCCATATCACCTTTTTGGCCCAATATATGTGGGCCATTATCCACACCAAGTTCTCTAGATGGCTAATCATAGCCATAAAAAAATGCATAGGGTTAAGTAGGGGAGTCTAAAAACTGAATCGATCGGTAAATCGAATCGAGAAAAGTGTTATTAGTTTGTTATTATTGGGGTATTGAGTTAATAAACTTTTAATGGTTTTATAAAAAAAATTATTGGGTTAGGGGTTTGGTATTGGTTTCTACTATTGAGTTGTTATTGGATAAACCGATAACCTATTAAGACTAATAATTTACTACTTTTACTTGTATATAAATATTATATATTAATTTCTATATCTTACTAGTTACTATAGTCATCCTTTAGCCTTCAATTTACGCTTCAACTTACAGTTGAGTTCACAATTTTACATTATATAAAACGTTAAAATCTGAAGTAAGAATTCTATTCTTCTTAATTTCTCTTTGTGTTACACTTGTATAGTCTTTTCATGTTTGTTATTATTGTTTCTTTTTTTATGAACATTTGTAAAATTACATTATTATATTTTTGCATCAAATTTATTAGAAAAGTCATATATTTGTTTTATAGTATTTTCTTATTGATTACACCGAAAACCGAATCATTAAGGACCAAAATGGATATATCAAAAATTGATAAAAATATCTTATTAATTTGGTTATTGATTTAACGTATCTAAAAACCGATAAATAGAACCAATCGACCGATGCACACCTTAGGGTTAAGAGTTAATAATATTTTTTTTCTATTTTTTTCTTCTTCTCAAAATGCAATAATTCATTAAAATTCATACGATCACATATACATCAGGAAATCTGCATATAATACACAGCTCATCGTTTGTGAATGATAAATGGGAGAGACGTATCCGAAAGGGGAGGAATGTATCTTAGAAGGATAAGTATGTATCCGAGAAGGAATACAAATGTATCTGAGAAGGGATACAAATGTGTCAAGAGATAATTTTTGTAATTTTTTTTTTAAAATAGATAAAGCAAGATGTGTATTTATGTAAATTTTTCAAAATAATATTGTGAAGAACTAGATTATCGATTACAAATTTAATTGAATTTACTTATTTTAATTTTATAATTTATCATAAAAGTGCATTAACATTTATAAATATGCCATCTAAAATTTAACAAAATTCAAAGCTTGAAATTTAAGAAGTGATTCAAAATAAAATTCAAATTATTTTTCCAAAACTGCTTTGTAAAGTTTTTATTTAAATTAAGAATAAAAAATAACACCTCTACTTGTAAAAATAAAAAAATATACAAATTATTTTCTCATTTACTTATAAAATTATACTGAATTAATTATTATTATATACTAATAATTTGTAGGATCTAGCAATGATTTCACCATCACAATTCACATATCCCTTTCATTTTTTTAAAGCGCAACTTTTGACTAGACATTTTTGGTCTATCTTGTGTTGTATTAATCCTTTTTAGTATTTTAATATAATATTTTTTCTTTATGGTTTTAATTAGATCTAGCCAATAAAATTTGTCAAGACATATACAAAAATTAAGATTGTTCACTTTTGACAAATTTAAAAGATGAAAATTATTAGAATATATATCTTTTTGTGACAGAAGAATCAAAAGATTCTATTGGTCCAATATGAATATTTCAGATAGTCCAAACTCCTATAGTTAATTAATTAATTAATAAAAAGAATATTATTTTATCCATAGTAAAAAGACAAATGTCACAGATCTGATATTTTTTTGATTAAAAAGTGAATGGATAAGATATTTATATTATTATTAAAATTAAAAAATAAAGAAATTTGCCAGGCTGGTTGCATCACTGGTTTGCTTTAAATTTAATATCAGACCTTTTTTTTGGGAAGTTAGATGAAGGTACGTCAGTGGTCTCATGCTGTATTAAATAAGGTAAATATTTATGACCATAAAAATGTGAATTTATTTATTTTACGTTTGATTAATTTAAATTTATAAAAAGGAGTTTATTATTTTAAAAATAAAATATTTTTTTTTATCAAAAATGATTTTGTATTCATAGCTTAATTTGTGATCTCTAATTGAAAATTGAGAAGTTATTATCACTTCACTTCAAACTTCAAAAGTCGTGGTTAATATAGAGGGGTTTAGTATTTAAATTTATTCGGTCTATTTTTATATTAAAATTATGAATTTAAATTTAATATCCATTGAGAATTTAGTAGATTTTATACATATATTTTGAATAAACTCTTAAAGATATCAATTTCGATATTTAAAAGGGATTGTTGTTAACAGAGGTGAAATGTTAAATTTCTGAATTTGAATTAATTAAATCTCTCACTTAGGAATATTATTTTGCGTCCTATTTTAATAATGATATATAATTTTTAACACATTAAAATTTTATATTACTAATATTTACATAATTTTAATCAACAATCAAATCACTCGCAAAGATAAAAAAGGGTGCTTGTCGGTATATTTATTTTCTGATTACTTTACTTAAATTAAACGTAAGAAGAAGTCAGTTGTAACGACCTTTTTGCTTATGTATTTGTCTGTCCTAGTTTGGTTGCAATTTTAATTTAACACCTTTTATTTATATTTGTTATTTATATAATTATATCAAATAAAAATATTTATCTAGAGAAATGACAAATTAAAATTAAAATATATATATAGAATCTAACAATAGTCTAACGTGCTAAAAAATTAAAAGAAAAACTGATCTTGTATCTATTTGTTTGATAATTTGATATGAATATCGAATATAAATATTTTTTTATTAACTCAATAGAATTATTTCATTACCCATCTTTTGAAGCAACCTAAAGACTAAAGTTACGTAAGTCTTTATATCTCAAGCCACAAGTAACGTGTTGCTTAAAGGAAGGGATTACTTCACTGTCAACTTTTATTTATTTATATTTATTATTTATTATTATAATTATTGTTGTGTTTTTATTTTTTTTTCTTCATATTTTTATTATTTTATTTTCATTCTTAGTTCAAAATTTTTCTACTCATAATGCATGAATCGATATTTAAAATTTTGATTTCAACAAATAAGTACTTTTAACTATGCATATCCGAACATCTCAACTTAATTTCAATCGGCAATTAACTCCAACTCGTTCCTTTGTCTCTCTTAGACACCCGATGCTAGTGCGATACACAAATTTTTTGAAAATATCTAGATAATCATTTTTTAAGTTAGAGTGTTCAACTGACACAGTAAAAACATGTTAAGTTGTCGAGATATGCATTCTTTAAGATTAGAATGTTTAAGATGAAGGTTGAGTCTCTTCCTTACATAATGTATTCTGCCTTTACTGCTTGAATGCTTGAAAGGTTAGAGAGACTGTTTTCGATAGATTCTCGATCGAAGGACAAGTATATCATATGAAAATTACAAAATGTAAATGAAGTAATGTACATTTGAAATTATATCCCCAAGTAAACAACCTAATGTACATAATAATACATTTGAATTGTTGTATATTCTTATCACATGCTAACAATTATATGAAAAGAATAGAACCAACATAAACAGAGAGATCCCTCCTAATGCCCTGTTTGTTAGACTGCTTTATTCAATGAATTCATTTACAACTACCTGTTTTCCAGTCACACAGGAAAAACAGGTGTGTTTAGTTACGTTAACTAGTCACCGGAAAGACAATTCATCGTTGTGTTTCCCATAATAATATGTAAAACAATGAGGGATTCATATAGCTGACCCGACCATCTTGCTTGGCATTGAGTTGGAATCGTTGCTGTTCTCTAAGGTGCCAACGTGCAGCATCTGAGCCTCGGTCATTTTTGCAGTTTCAGCTTGATTCTTCACATGTTGCTTAAACCAGTAGTCATGGGCAACTAAGACCCTGTCCAGAAGCTCCTGTGGTACCGGCTCGCCCCTTCTTTGCTGTGGGGCAATGCTTGCTGTATGGACTAATGTCTTCCATTTATCCTAATGTAAACCACGTCACACGAGATGATGAGAAAGAGTCATTCGATTTGCTAATACAGAATTAAGACAGTATAAGATCTAAACTTATCAAGAACAACTCATGTTCTGATTTCGCCTCTTCATGCCATCACTCAGAGATGTCATATATTTAGTAAGCCAAAAAGTACTAAACAAGTTTACGATATCATACTAAGTCGTTTCAGTATGTAAATCATCTTTTAACAAAATTACGATGATATTTACTTTGGAGCTAAGCATAGCATCCAGAAATATCAAGGATATAGAACATCAATTCTCAAAATTAGCCAAGTCTCCGAGTGAAATAAAACGATATCCTTTCTTCGTCAATGTGGAAAAGATAAAAATGCACTAATTAGATGTCTAACCTTCACGTCAACATAAGTTCGATGGTCAGCATACTCAAAAGCACGGATTTTGACGTCCCGCCATCTGCATGTAATCAGAGATCAATAAGAATGCAGTTGCTTGGAGGATCACAAATTTACAGAACATGATATTATAGTTCAGATACCTTCCAGTTCCAAGCTGCTCCACAGCTTCAACTAGAGCTTCTACTTCTGCGACTGAGAACGGTCTCCTTATTCTACGTTGTGAATGTTCAGAACATCTATTTTTTGGGTTCACAGGAACCACTGGATGTGCCTCAGCATTCAGAGGAGAGAGAACGACCAAGGCTCTAGAATCAGAAATAGCTACATCACTTGGAGGATCGATAGGATTTGTAGGTGATAGCACCAAATCATGGTAAACTTTATCATGCTCATCCAACCTAGTCTCTGAAAGAGCCGATGAAAAACTTGGAAGCTCTAGTTCCATGATAGGACTAGGTGGTCGCCTGAATACAAAGATGCTATATTAGTCCAAGCACAATAAATTGTCGTATGGTAGGCTATAATCTATTGAAATTATAATCTCTTTTTTTTTAACTTCGATAAATGTAGAATGGAATAGTTGTCAAAAGCACAAAATGTACAAGTCCTCGACTATACCGAGTTAGTTCATGATCAGCAACATATGGTGACAGAGCAGGAAGATCTTTAGAGTGCAACGATGGAGAAACTGGATAAGAACTTGGCTCCAACGTAAAACCCAAAGTATCAAGGTTTCCATTCTGAGAGATACCAGCCTGCTGTAGAGTTTTATTGTCATCTCTGACCTTCTTCCCCTGGACAACCATACCGACACGCAATCCACTTCCCAGAATAGATTTTACAGCCTCCATTACTGTCCTCTACATAACCCCAAAGTAAATTTTGTTTTAATCAGATCTTGGATATCTTCAAAATCCACAAGAGTATACTATAAATATAAAAATTAATTATGCATAGTTGATAAACCGGGTCAAATCCCTTGATATGTTGTTATGATACCCCCGATGCAGAAGATTAAGTAATTTTCATCATAAACCTAACTAAGACGCCTACCTTCAGGGAACCAACAGTTTCATTTTCAGGGACCTCTATAAAAAGCTCTGGTACTTTGAATGACTTGATGCTAAATTTTACTGAGAAAACAAATCAAACGCGTGTTAAAAAATATCAAACAATGTGTCGAATCAACAAATAAAAAACTTTCAATGGTCTTACCATTAGAATCCTTCTTTCGATGATTTCTGACTGAAGCTGAAGTCCCCGCTCCTGTTATGTCTCTCTTGATTCCCTTTTCAGGTGAGTTTGAAATGCTTTTACTATTGGCCTGCTGATCATAAGTGACAACCGAGCTATAGTGACACAATTTTCTTCTCTTTGATGGAATTTCAAATCGGCATCTTTCTAGTGCACATACTCTTTTCCTGTTTCTGTGAAAAGACTTCATTCCATATTCTAAAACACCAAAAACATGCCGTTAGAAGATGAGCGATAACAAGGTAAAAGTAAGTAACAAAATTCTAAGAGGTATAACTCCACTTACTGGAGCATGAACGTTCCCAGTCCTTCAACTGAGGAGCTACTTTCCAGCGTCTAGAAGTCAACATCTTTCTCATACTTTTGTATCCATTACGTGATGTTTGCCTGAAGGCTCTTATGTTTGTGTTGTGTCGATAAGATCCAAAAGAATTTTCGTCATCATCTCTAATACCTAACTTAACGTTGTTCCTTTGCTTTCCAAAAGAAGGCCTAGGAACCGCCCTGTACCAGGGCAACTGTACACTACTGTCTGAGTTCATTGCGGAATTGTAATTCACACGTTTCTCAATTGGACCCTTCACACTGCTAGAGTTAGCCAAAGTTAAGTCTTCAGTCTGCTTGCCGTCATCAGTCAGCTGTTTTTGAGTACCTGTATCAGTTCTCTTGTCACAGACATCCTCAAGATTAGAGGATGCGCCTTCTACTTCAGTGCGAAAAATGTTATTCTCTATATGATTAGGTTTATCCAAACTATACTTGAGATTTGGCTCTTGCACTGCAGGTTCCGGTAGATAAGCGCTTTCGACACAACTCCCCTGGTCAAAGCACTCTGATTTCACAGCTTTATCTTCTTTGAGTTGCTCACGTTTCACAACTTCCCTGCAATCGGAGAGCTTATCTTTTCCTATCACTGCATTACTACAAGCAGAGCTTTCGCTCTCCTGTAATAGTTCACCAGCAACAGTCGCCAGTAATTCAAATGCACAAATTTGATCATTGTTTATATTTTTGTGTGAGTGTCTCCTCTGAAACAAATCGGAATTGCAGAGATATTTAGAAAAACATAAAAGAAAAAAAGAGATAATATTCACAATTTGAGCTTACTTACTCTAACTGATCTAGGAGCTTTTGGTATAACAGGAAATTCAAAGCCACTGAAACCATGCCTTACTCTCTTCTTCGACGACATAACTCAGATAGCATGCCAATATGTGATGATCATGTACAATGAGCCGTTGACACCAATATCACTTCAAGCTAGAGAAGTAAATAAAAGCCGGTTATAAATCATACCGTTATAGCATAAACAAAAGGCCAAAATATACATCATTCCCAAATCAGAAAATTAAGTACATTCATTGATTACTATGCAAAGGCACGATAATATAATGACACTAATTGATTTAGTTTCAGGGTGACATTTATCATTGTACTTTAAGCCCCTCAAGATGTTTGGATTTGACAATTTGGAGTGCTGAAATCATAAAAAAGATCTAGCCTGTTCCTCCAATATATCAACCTGCTAGTAGTTGCAGCCAACAAGAAAAAACCGATAACAATGAATACGTCGCACGGACTCTCCAGAATACCTGCCAAACCCATGTCGGATCCTCCAAAAGTAGAATGCACTACTTTTGGAAGATCCGATACACACTCATCCGAATTCGGAGAGCCCGAGCAACACAACTTCAAAAGAAAACTTTCATTCCACAAAGCAGATCCGTCCCTACACCTCCAACTTCCAATCAACAATAATACAGAAAAAAACATACCTAAATCATTTTCCATTTTCACAATTTGATGCATCGAATTTTGCAATTTAAAGTTCAACACTCGGATCATCCGCAAAAAACTCGACAAATTCTCGAAAAATCCGAAAAATAAAATATCTCTCGACAATTACCAATCAGTTACACCTGATCACTTTTCTACTGTTACAATTCCAACAGTAAAAGAAGAAGAAAAAAAAACTCATCCAACAGCAAATTCCAGTTTCTCCTTTTGAGTTATGAGCAAAAACCTCTGTAGAATCCTTGAAATTCACGCAATCGAATAAAATAAAAATAAAAATAAAAATTCAGAAAATCCGATCAGATCTCCACAATGATCAAACTGAATTCCACAACAAATAATCAATCAAACATATCGGAATCAAATACATCGAAATATTAACCAAAATTCAATTATTCAACCAAATTACAAGCACTCAAATCAACAAAAAAACATCAAATCAAACAAATGCAGAACCAATACTCCACATCGCGAAAATCAACCAAACAACCAAACAAAACGAAGTTTAAATTACCTGATGAGAGAGATCTGGATGTGATTCTGTACAGATTCTTCGAGAATTTGGTAATCAAACAACGAAAATTTGCACAAAAAATAGATGAAAATTAATTTATGTTGAATTTGATTTTAGTTTTTTTTTTTTCTAAATGGATTTGTTTTTGGATAGAAATGAAAAACCTCTGGGTTTGAGAAATAAAATAAAACCGAAAGCAACAGTGCTAAAACCCCACAAAAATGATGTAAGGTAGTTTTTACGGGTATATATATGCTTTAAAATGTGATGAACAAAAAAAAAATAAAAAATAAAAAAACGTCCGGTTAAAAGGGTATTATTGTCCGGTCAAACATTGGAAACATCTAATTTTGTCTGTAGTTAATAATAATAATAAGGGTAAATATTATTAATGATAAATTAATAATTAATTTTTTTTTTTTTGATTTTGTAAATTGAGCAAGTAAAGTGATATCTATTTTAAATATAAATATTTCATCCATTTTTATTTTACTTTGTGATAAGACAATTCTCTTTACAAAAAAATTATTATTAGGGGTTTATTTAAGTAAGCTAATTTTATTAATTAAGTTTTGAAAATCAAAATTTGTTTGCTTGTATTTTATGTGGTCATTTAATAATAAAGATAGATAGTGAGAAAATATGATAAAACTATCCTTTTTTTTAATTGAACAAGTAAAGTTAATGAAAAATCTATCTTTAGTATAAGGATCAAGTAAATATGAACTGGATTAAATAAATTAGATAAATAAAAAGGGATGAAAGGTAAAAATATTTTTCCATTATTTGGTATTTGAAAAGTCATAATATTACCCTCTATAATTAAGGTGTGTATAATATTCAAGAATAATTAGTTAATTAATTCTACTAATTTAGAGTTACATGAGAAAAAATATTTAATTTTATTTTAAAAATTTTAAAATAATAAATAATTTGAGATAACTTTTATAAAAAATCTCAACAGATAATTTAAGTTGAAGAGACGAAGCGTATTAGGGATTAACATATAGCGAATCCTCTAGAAAGAGAGGGGTATATATCTATGGAAACGTGGACGCATGCAATGCATGATTGTCGTCAGCTCGTATCATAAGGTGTTGATTAAGTCTCACAACAAGCACAATTCTCATGTGTAGTTATCATTGTTGAATTTTAATTGAATCTATCGTTTTTAATTACTTATTTCACAGAAATACAATACCAAAAATAATGAGTCAAACTCAAATAGACTGAGTGATCTATAACCTATAACCTGAATCAATTGTTGATTATGTAACTCCATTTTCAAACTTTTCTTATGTCAATATCATACAAATATAAACAAAATATATCAAATTGAGAAATATTCTTTGGTTTCTAATTATGTATAATCTCTAAAATATAGATCCAACAATAAAAATAGTATCATGCCTAAATTATAGAGAGGTGTTTAGTGTAATTAATATTTTAAAAGAATGCTTTATTGAAGAGTCAAAATGGTTGGAAAAGTTTTTCTAAAATAAATAAATTAATTGATTTGTAGTAAGCAATTTTTTTTTTGTCTGTGCGGAGGAAGATGTAAAAACGTAAAAGTTGAAAAGTAGAATGTAATTTTTTTAGCATGAAAATAATTGTATAAAAATTATATTTATAAAAATATTCCAACAATATAAATAAAAACTTAACCTCGTACTTTGTTGAGGATATATTTATGACAAAATCTAATTAAACATCCGCTCTATATTTTGTGATTTTTGTAAAATAAGATTCACGTTACAAATAATATTTTAATTAAATAAAGTAAATTACTTTGTTTAATTAACTTATACTATTTGTAACGTGATTACATATTCTTCTTTCGTAATTTAATGAAAAAAGCATTTTAAACAGGACTGGTCAGTTACAATTAATTACACAAACTACTCATCAGTAATATAAGTACTAGAGATACTTATCAAATGATTAATGTATTAACTTAATCACATGTTCATTCAAGTAGATTCGAGGTAGTTGTTATGACTTGTGAGGGTTGAAAAGTAGACGTAAGTTTTTGTGATTGAACTTAAAAGGTGGTTGACCAATTAGCATCGTAGTTGAGTGATATATACTTTATTATTCTTAATCAGAAATTTTGAATTTAAATTTTTTTGGATATTAAATTGTCTTTGTTAGGAAACATTTTACCCCTATGTGATTTTCTGACACGATTTCAGTTTTAGTCGAATTCCAATATAAATATCATGCACCGAGTAAAATTAACCCAAAAGAAAAAGAGAAAAGAAGGTGGGCGGTGTATACGATTGGTTGTCGACTTGTCATTTCGATATGATGAATATGATTATTCATCCTTAAATAGATGTGTCGAATTTGAATATATGTTATTTTTTTTATTTCTAATACATAAAAAGTGTTTGATTACCGAGAGTTGTTTTTCGAAAATAATTATTTTTCGAAAATAATTTTTCTATCTCCACAAGATAGGAATAACAAATCTACATACACTCTATCATTTCGAACCTCGCTGACATATTTTGTTTATAAAGAGCATTTCTTCTATTAATACTCAAATGTTTTGATGGAACAAATACAATCATTCATTTTCATTTAGAAGTTTCAAGATTAGATTCTGAATAACTATTTTTACGTGAATAAAAAACATTTTCTTCATCAATAATTTTATATAATATAAATTTAAAATAATTAAAACTTGAAGTAGATATATCGAGCACCAAATAAATAAAGAAAAAAAAGTACATAAGGATTAACACGCATCCTCTTTGATATTAATATTAAATTCTTGGTCTTAAAGAGTTGCTAGTATTACTAGAATTGCTTAATTTGGATGTGACAATACATTACTTCATCAATTAGAACTTTTCAAAAGACCCAATTCCATCCAACTAATAATAAATGGATGAATAAATTAAATGTATCTTCTTCTTATCCATGACATTTTTTAATTTGGAAATATTCAACTTCAAAGTTCATTTTTTTTTATTTAATTTATTTTGGGTTAGCTTTTCCTACTTTTGACAAAGAGAGAAAGACTAGCACCAAACAACTCGGAGTTGGATATTCTCACGGATTTTTATTCTTTAATTAATGACAAGTTGGTACCATATAATATTGGGAAAATTGGTTTAGTAGGTTGCACAATATTTGCCATAATACTATAAAAAAAAAATAGTAATAGATCGGTAAGTATTCATTAATTCTTAGTTAGAGGTGTTGCATTTGAATATTGAGATGAAATAATAATATTTTAAAAAAAGAATTTGAAATATATCAGAACTTTGATCAGAATTGTTGTGACAATTCCAAATTTTGGGCAAGATTTATTACCTCCACACTATTTAATAGTGTATTTTAAAGATATAAATGTGTCAATGTGGACATCATAAATATTGTATTATTTTGAAAAACAATTTGTCTAACTGAGCAATTATATATTTTTAAAATACACTATTGAATAGTGCAGGACTAATAGATCTTACCCCAAAATTTGAAATTGTTACAACAATTTCTGTCAAAGTTCAAACATATTTCAAACTTTTTCCCCTAATATTTTTTATTTTTAATAAAAATTTCCAATTTAGAATATTGGGAATGATGGATATCAATAATTCATGTAACACATTCTATTTACTCCATTATAATTAGGAGTGTACATTATTTGAACTAAACCAAAAAAATAAATCAAATAAAATTGAATTTTAATTCTAATTATTTTTTTTGATTTTTTGATTTGATTTTGGATTAATAATTTACGTAGTTTGGATATTTGATTCGACTTTAGATTTAGAAAGATAAAAATAAAACACGATCCACTGACAAAAAAGAGGCAGTAGCATATTTTCTGAGTTTGCAGGTGCCACTGACGAAGGCTAAACCACAACCATGGCTTGGACCACGGACTGTAGGTAGGGTCCGTGGGTTGGCCACCCAGAATTCCTAGAAAAAAAATGACCCACGGTTGGACCTAGGACAGTAGTCCAGGTACAGTAGATTGTGACCCTCTAACTTAGTCTCAGCCAAAAGACGCCCTGTAAGGATGGACCGTCGGTCGGGGGCTGTCGATGGCCTCGTCAGTTGTTAAGTCAGGATCGTTTTTGTCTTTCTCCTATGCTTCAAACATATAAACTACATCGTTTTACACCTAAACTATGCTGTTTTACTTCATTTAAGCAATATAATTTAGTCAGATTCTAACTAAAACCTTATTCTCCAAAAAATTAATTCAAACTTAGAGCAAAAAGGCCCGAAATGAAGGATTTATTTGTGAATTTCGTCGCTAAATATGTGGATTTCACTAGTGGGTTCCTTTCATCCATTAGGTCCCCATAATTTAGTTAGATTCTTGATTTTTCATATCTTGCTTAGACCTAGAGTTTCTAAATCTTGGGATTATTGTTGAGATTCAGTTTCTATAGTATTCATAATCTAATTATCATATTTTCTTGGAATAGTTGTATAAATCCTTCCGTAAAACTCAGAACCCCAGTTTGTGTAGATTTTCTTAGTTCATGAGTTACCGTGCGTCGATTTTCTTTCTCAAAAAAAAATCAATGACAACTCAACGAAGTGTGTTGAGTTTTAGCATTTTTTGTAGGGAAAATTACATGGGATGACAAACATCCCTAAGTAACTATATAATAAGGGTATAGTTTAATTTATTTACGTTCTATAATTATAGTTTCTATTTTTTTTTGCTATAATTAATGGGGTCCACCACCTATACTAAATCAATCGTATAAAAACCTTTTTTTTTTTTTTAATTTTGTATATAATTTTATACAAATCAATATTATCTCTCCTATTCATATTACACCTTGTTCTTCTATAATCAATATTTCTATCCGATTTTGAATTTCAAATTGGCAAAAATTCAATTTATCCCTCTCGAAATTGAATTCAATTATCGCAGGTAATCCTAACATTTAGTCGTGTACAATATTTTTTCTTATTCAACAATTGTATATGTATTGTGTTTCTTGCTTTTTTTCATAAGCTTTTGGTGAAATAATCGATTGTTCTTATTAGATTACAAATTCTTCAAAATCAGAATGAATGAATCATCTTCATTTATGAGGATTACCAGAGGTATTCCATTGCATGTCAATTTTGTTGACAATTTACCCTCGTTTCAATGGGTTTAACTCAAGATTTTGGGGTTTATGTAGGGTCTATGGTAAAATCCAAACAAGTTCAACATGAACAAACAATGGAAGAATTGAGATCAAAGAAAAAATATGACCCTACGGCAGTTCAAAAAGTTCTTAACAATGTCAAAGCTAGAGGCATTAAAATTGTACAAGGAGGAAGAAAGATGAAAGCAGTAAACAGTGATTTAGAGGAGAGTGCATCTGAAATTGACGGATCTGAAGAACATCACATTTGAGGTAGAGGCTTAAAACACAACTTTAGATACAAATTTTTGTTACTTAGGTGTCAATATACAAAAAATTGTTTGTTTAAGTAATTTTTGTATTCACGTAATTGTATATAGTATATTGCATGTTTAGTACACACATGTTTTATTTATTTGTAAATATCTTTCAATATTTATTTGTATATTCCTTTAGTTATTGTACGTGTCTGTAGATTTGATTAGTTCATACATATTTTAAGTTATGTATAATGAATAATATACTAAGTTTTAATAGGAGTAGTAGTGGATTGTATATTAAAAGCTCCATATTATTTTTGTTTTTGTATACATATACAAAAAGTAATTTTACTTTCATATATGATTATAATTTGTACATTTTAGTAGTTATATACAAATTATTGAAGTTAAGTATACATTAAGTTTATATATTATTGTAGTATATACAAAGTCATTTAGACAGTTGTATATATTGACATGTTTAGGTACCATATTCATGTACACATACTAATATACAAAAAAAAGTAAGTTTGTATATATATACAAAAGAAACGCAATTACAAATGTATATTTAATTTATACTTTTTTTGTTATGTATATGAAAAATGTATTTATATGTAGCCCTTGATTGAAATAATGTAGTTTTTCCCTTTTTTTTAGGTAGTCAGATTTATTTGCAAGAACCGTGAAAAAAGGACAATTCACATGTAATGTTATACGCAAATCAATACATTGAATGAGCTTCAGAATAAGCTGCCTCCAAATCAATATAATCGTAAATGTACATTATCGTGTTTTGCACAATTGACAACAATGAGACGATGTCATGTGCAAGCATAATTGTTTAGATGTTTTATGTTGAGGGAGTTGGAAGGTAGTTCTGTCAATGCAATACTTTTTTTTTTATATAAATGGCACAACGCTTCGATTCACAATCAGGGAGTTTGCAATAATTTCTGGTTTGAATTGTTCTGATAATGTTGCTGACTTCTGCTTTGATACTGATCAACCCAATAGAATCATTGCTGAATATTTTCCAGGAAATTCTCTGTCACTAAAGGTCGTTTAATTGAAGCTTTTAAAGCAAATTAATACAACACTTTTATATTGGTTGAAAGCTTTTAAAGCTTTCAAATCATTCACAAAAATCATATATAGAATTAATACAACACTTTTATACAATCAGATTAATAAATAACGACAAACTTATGTTTACATTGATCTTCATTCTAATATACAAATACTACTTCAAAAAAAGTATATAATTGTATCTTATGGGTTTTCGTCTTAAAAGATTTATATATATTTTCAACATATACATTACTTCTGTATTTGTATATACAAAATTAGAAATCACAGAACTTATACTGCACAACTATATCACAGGTAATGCAAATAGATAGAGAACTAAAATTTCATACTTATATACAATTAAATAACACGACCTTTGTATACAAAAAAAACTTAGTATACAACTGCAAATTGAAATTACTGGTACAACATACTACCGTTTACAATAAACATTGAAATCAATTTTCAAAAGAAAAATACTCCAAACAAAATTATATACACTTACGTTATGGACATATACAGTTCTCAACATACTAAGGAACACACATATATCCAAATTTGTAAATCCAATAGAATATTGTATAGTTATTGCAATAATAAACATGAATTTTCATCCAATGAATCATTACTTGTATTTGAATATACAGAAAAATAAAAAAAAAAAGAATTGCTGCTTCGTCAAAGCGCAGAAACAAATTTATCTTGTTTTTCAATTGTTGTATACTTTTCATTTTTTGAAAAAAAATTGAATTTGAACGTTTACCTTAAATTATGGCATTATCTAAATTTATTATTAGCTTATTTAACGCTTCAGTTACAAACCACTTTTTCTAAAAAAAAATTGTATAAATAAAAAATAAAAGAAACGTTATATAGAAAATTAAAGATACCTAAATAACTAAACTATACCCATAGAATATAATTAGGTAAATTATACCCATATAATGTTATTTAATCAATTAAGTTTGCCATATATGAAATTTTTCCTTTTTTGTAGTGTGAATAATTAGCAATGAACATGAAATTTTTTATTTGTATTTAGTTGATGAAAAATTAGAAAGCGGTTATTTAAGTTAAATCCAAATAGACTACATATGAAAAAAAAAATATGCTATGTCGTTTAATTTAATTAATTGTTTTGAAAATAACAATATACTTTCGTTGGTTATTTTTTCACATAATAATGTAGAGGAACTCTAAAAAATAATTAAAATGATGTTCATCCACCAGTATTTTTTTAAAATGAAAAACTTATATAAAAATAAATCAATCATAAAATTAGTATTTTGTATTTTAATTAATGGTATATAAAATAGAGTTGAAGAATTAAAATGGAATAAAGCTAAGATAGAATGTCAAAATAAAAAATGGGTCGGGGCAAGTTAATCATGATGTGTGAAGTACACACATCCACTATGTTAATTCTAAATGGAACATAAAAGAGTTGAACTGTTATAATAAACAAGATTACCTTGGAGCTTTAAAATGAAATGCAGTTCCGCTAGGTCTGTCTACTTGTTGTTTCAGTGAATTTTGTGCTTTTTTATTTTATTTGATTTAAGGTATGATTTAAATGTGCCATTGATTTTTTAAAAAAATTTCAAAAATTTAAATCATTTAAAACTATGAACATCCTAATTAAAATTCTAAGTATGTAAGGAAAAAAAATTAGGATCTACCTTTTCTCCCTTCATACTACCTTAAATCTTTAATTTTATGTAGTGTACTAGTGTTAGTTATAATAATATAAAGAATCGATTCAGTGGATGATATGTTAACCAAAATATTGCAGTATATTACTTTGGATGTTTTTATAAATTTTTTATTTATTAGTAAGAAAATTTGAATAGTTTGCTTTAAAGTTTTAAATTTTTTTATACAAACACAAGTATATAAAAATTGTTTTTAATTGTATAAAGTAGAGAAAATTGTATAAATACATATATTTTTGTTCCCCTCTCTCTCCTTTTCCAGATCTCACTCGTCACTCTTCCAAATCTCGCTCGCCACCCTCACCTTTCTCACTTATACAAACAGAAGCGAAATATATAAATTGTGTTTCTGTTTGTATAAAGCGTGAGAAAATTGTATATACACATGCAAGTACATATATTTTCTTCCTATACACTTATAATTATACAATAAAAATACCCCCGCCCAGTTTCTTTTGTCTTTCTCTCTTTCTCGTTTTATACAATTTTCAAATTGTATCTAATTTTCTCTCTTTCTCGTTTTATACAATTCGATTCAATTGTATATTCCTTGTCAAGTCTCTTTTGTCTTTCTCTCTTTCTCATTTTATATAAATTCAAATTGTATATAATCGTTCTATACACTTATAATAATACAATTTGTTTTATACACTTCATTTTTATACAGTTCTCTATCCAAGTGTCTTTCTCTTTCTTGTTTTATACTCTTCGTTTTATACAATTTGCTTCAACTGTATATATATATATATATATATATATATAGCGAATTATATAGTTTCTGTGTTTGCTATGGAGCGCAATTATGCAAATTTTGCTATAGCATACAAATATGAATTTTTTATTTGTTATATGTGAAAGTTGTTCAAAAAGAAATGAGAAGGCTAACTATTTGGGCCTTGCAAAGGCCCATTGTAGACTCTTATTCAGCCCACCCTTCTAAAACATATGGCCCAATCCAATCCTAATCCAAACCAGATCAAATGTTAACCAATTTAGCCATATGACCACACAACATTACATACACACATCTATGTATAGACGTAAAAGTGACAAAATCAGTCCATAAAATTGAGATTCGCTTAACTTTTTCTAAGTTTGTATGGGTTATTAATCAATTTATTTTCTTATTCGATCTATTTTGACATGCTCAATTGAGTTCATTTTTAAAAATAAGTTAATATACTGTTCAGAATGAATCATGAAAAAATTTGTCTAACTTTTTTTTGTTAAAATAATTTTTTTCCTTATTTGATATGTTATTGATAATCATATATAATCATAATAGAAGAAAAAAGTTCAATTAGATACTAAAAGAAATTATAAGAATACAAACAAAGATTTTTTGCTTTGGTTAAATGGAAAAATGATAATATTTTGGGAAAATTGTATATAATAGTAAACTAATAACTTAAAATAAATGGAGTAGCTAGGGTTTGATTTAACCGTGCTCCATAGCAAACGTTAGCTAAAGTTTGCCAGACGTCTCTCTCCCCAAAATCTCGCTCGCCACTCTCCATTCTCGCTCGCCTCTATCGCTTTATACACAGAAGTGTATAAATTCTGTTTCTATTTTGTATAAAGCGAGAGAAAATTGTATATACAAATGTAAAAATATATATCTTCGTGTTATACACTTAATTATACAATTTACAAACATTTTACTTCAAATATTGCAGAGAAAAAGGCCAACAAATTATACAATTGTGAATTATACAATTGCAGTGAAATACAATTTTCTCTAGCCTTATACAACAGAAGTGTATATATTGTGTTTCTGTTTTTGTATAAAGCGAGAGAAAAACATATATCTTCTTGCTATACACTTATAATTATGCAATATACATACATTTTAATTCGATTCAACTGTATGCAAAGCAAATTTTATAAAAATATTGCAGTGAAATAGGCAGCGAATTATACAATTGTGCATTATACAATCACAGTGAAATAGGATAACGAATTATACAATTGCAGCGAAATAGGCCAACGAATTATACAATTTAGGTCAGCGAATTATACAATTGTATATGTATAGCGAATTGTACAGTTTTATGTTTGCTATGGAGCGCAATTATGCAAACTTTGCTATAGCATACAAATATGAATTTTTTGTTTGCTATATGTGAAAGTTGTCCTAATATTTTTAGCAAAAACACTTTGAGTAGAATTATTACAAAATAAAAAATATTATTGTTCCTTGTATATATTATTGCATTGATTGCTATCAAAATACTATTATGAGGTGAAACACAGAGCAAAAGAAAAAAATGTATCGAATTAATTACTCTAGGAAATACTTAAAAATAAAGTGCATCACTGATCATATTCATCTAGCTAATTGCATTGATCTTCATATAGAAAAACATTCCTAATGGAGCCACAAACAAAGTCATACAAATAATCTAATTTACAAAAACAAAAAATAAAAAAATTAGAAATTTAAAACTTATGAATTTGAGATTTTAATTCTTTTGAAACAATTATTAAGTTCTAAACTAAATAACTTATGTATATATAATGAATAATTTCTTACAAAACCAATAAATCTAAATTAAAATTGGGGAAATTACATAAATATGCCACAAAATTTAAAATAATTACAAGTTCATATCCAAATTCAAAGTAAGTCCTGAAATACTCATTCTTTCATAAATAATTACAGTATCATATGCTATATTGGTATCATTGAGAGTGATAATTTTTCTCAACTTGAAAGTAAATTAGTATACATATACTTGATTGGTATCATTAAAGTTTCATGTTCAGAAACTACTCGTTAGTTAACGATGCTATAATATATATATACACACACTCTAATTTAAGCACAATTAAGCGAAATTATCAGTCTTAATGATATCAATACAGTCTATAAAACTGATTTAGTATCAGTTAAACAAAATTATCAGTTTTAATGATATCAATACAATATATGATACTGATTTAGTATCAGTTAAGCAAGGAGTATATAGTGTAATTATTTGATGGGACACGCATATAAAATATAATTAAGTGTAAAAGATGACAATAATACCCCACTAACTAACTCAAAGTTACCTCTTTTATCCCCCAAGAAATTGAGTTATTAATATAAACCCACGAATTTTATAATTATAGCAGGAATAGTCCAAAACGCCCCTTTAAAACTTAACAGAAATCCGACCCCGCCTGGGATTACGCAACCTGTGACGGCCCGTCGTGCCTGCGACGGTCCGTCATGCAGGTTCGTCAGAGACTCAATTTCCTTAAAGAGTCTGTGACGGCCCGTCGTACCTACGACGGTCCGTCCTGCACTTCCGTCACGACGTTCAGAGAATCGTTCCCTGTACCAAATTCTCAAGAGTTGAAGTGTTTTAAAACGGGGGCTCACGACGGTTCGTCGTACCTGTGACGGTCCATCCTGCAGGTCCGTCACAGAGTTCAGAGAGTCGATTTCAGTACTCAGATTTCAGAATTCCTAAGTGTTTTGGAACGAGACACCCTCGACGGTCCGTCGTGCCCATGACGGTCCGTCGTGGTGTCCGTCGTCTCAGCCAGTTTTTCCAGAAATAAAATCTGCTGCTCAAAACGACTAAACAGGTCGTTACAATAGATACCAATTTACCCATCGTTCGTCCTCGAACGATCAAAAGAAAAAAAACAAGGACGAGAAGAAGTACCTGAATCTGTAAACAAGTGTGGGTATCTTTCTTGCATATCAGCCTCCTTCTCCCAAGTGGCCTCTTCAACTGGTCGATTCTTCCATTGAACTTTGATGGATGCAATCTCCCTCGACCTCAACTTGCGAACTTCTCTATCTAAAATAGCAACAGGTTCCTCCTCATAAGACAAATTTTCATCAAGCAGAACCGAATCCCAACGAATGATGTAATTTCCATCCCCATGGTATCTTTTCAACATAGACACGTGAAATACCGGATGCACTCCTGACAGCCCTGGAGGCAAGGCTAATTCATAAGCCACCTCCCCTACTCGCTTAAGTACTTCAAATGGTCCAATATACCTTGGACTTAGCTTACCCCTTTTTCCAAACCGCATCACCCCTTTCATGGGTGAAACCTTCAGCAAGACTTGTTCACCTTCCATGAACTCCAAGTCTCTAACCTTTCGATCCGCATATTCCTTTTGCCTACTTTGAGCCGCTAAAAGCTTTTCTTGAATAGCTTTCACCTTTTCCAATGAATCCCTCAACAGATCCGTACCCCAAGGTCTAACCTCAAATGCATCAAACCAACCAATGGGAGACCTACATCTCCTCCCATACAATGCTTCAAATGGAGCCATGTCAATACTGGAGTGATAGCTATTATTGTATGAAAACTCCGCCAAGGGTAAGAAGTTATCCCAATGGCCACCAAATTCTATCACACATGCACGAAGCATATCCTCCAACACTTGAATCGTTCGCTCAGACTGACCATCGGTCTGAGGATGAAATGCAGTACTAAGGTCCAATCTAGTACCTAATTCAGCATGCAATGTTCTCCAAAACTTAGAAGTAAACTGCGTACCTCTATCTGATATGATGGAGAGTGGAAC